>JAENPR010001706.1:0-118614 GCA_018135685.1 Themeda triandra | reverse complement strand
TCGAACATCCATAATTGCACACACGGCGTGTCGGCGCACGGCCGTGATCTGTGCATCCTACGGCTCGACACCGGTTCAAGCACACCCGTGCGCCATGGTTAAGCCATTTTGATGCCTCTCACCTCTCCACCATAGAGTTTTCCATCACCCAAGAGCCTGAAGGGCCCTTAACCATGGCTCCACGACGATGGCGCCACATTTGCCACACACGACCATGCCGCCGCATGGTCGGTTCCAACGCGTCCTATGGCTCCCGGCCGAGTCAAGCAAGCACATGCGCCATGGTTAAGGCATTTTGACACCTCGGCCTCTCCACCATAGCGTTTGTCATCGCTCGAGAGCCCGAATGGCCCTTAACCTCGGCTCCACGGCTCCGAGCGCCATATTTGCACACACGACTTTTCTTTGCCGCACGGCCGGTTCCTATGCGTCCTACGGCTCCTCGCACCAAGTCAAGCACGCCCATGCACTATGGTTAAGGCGTTTTGACACCGCCGGCCTCTCGACCCGCGCGTTTATTGCCGCCCAACAACCCGAATGGCCCTTAACCATGGCTCCACCGCTCTAGAACCGCCATATTTGCACACACGACTATGCTACCGCACGCCCGGTTCCTACGTGTCCTACAGCTCTCTCGACACTAGGTCAAGCACGACCGTATGCCATGGTTAAGGCGTTTTGACACCTCCTGGCCCCACCACCACAATGTTTGTCATCACCCGTGAGCCCGAACGGCCCTTAACTTCTGACTCCATGACTCCGAACATCCATAATTGCACACGACCGTTGCCGCACATTCGGATCCTGTGCATCCTGGCTCTCGGCACCGGGTCAAGCACGCACATGCGCCATGGTTAAGCCATTTTGATGCCTCTCACCTCTCCACCATAGAGTTTTCCATCACCCAAGAGCACGAAGGGCCCTTAACCATGGCTCCACGGCGCGGTAAACCGCCACATTTGCCACACGACCATGCCGCCGCATGGTCGGTTCCAACGCTCCTATGGCTCCGACCGAGTCAAGCAAGCCCGTACGCCATGGTTAAGGCATTTTGACACCTCTGGCCTCTCCACCATAGCGTTTGTCATCGCTCGAGAGCCTGAATGGCCCTTAACTCCTCGCTCCACGGCTCCCGGAACCTGCCATATTTGCACACACGACTTTGCTGCCGCACGGCCGGTTCCTATGCGTCCTACGGCTCCTCGCACCAAGTCAAGCACGCCCATGCACTATGGTTAAGGCGTTTTGACACCGCTGGCCTCGACCACGGCATTTATTGCCGCCAAAGAACCCGAATGGCCCTTAACCATGGCTCCACCGCCCAGAACCTGCCATTTGCACACACAACTATGCTACCGCACGCCCGGTTCCTACGTGTCCTACGGCTCTCGACACTAGGTCAAGCACGGCCGCATGCCATGGTTAAGGCGTTTTGACACCTCTGGCCCCACCACCACAATGTTTGTCATCACCCGTGAGCCCGAACGGCCCTTAACTACGGCTCCACGACTCGCATCCATAATTGCACACACGACCGTGCCGCCGCACATCTCGGATCCTGTGCATCCTATGGCTCTCAAGGTCAAGCACGCCCGTACGCCATGGTTAAGCCATTTTGATGCCTCTCACCTCTCCACCATAGAGTTTTCCATCACCTAAGAGCACGAAGGGCCCTTAACCATGCCTCCATGGCTCCAAAACTGCCATGTTGCACACTCGACCATCTTTCTTGCACGGTCGGTTCCAACGCATTTTATGGCTCCCGGCTCTGAGTCAACATGCCCGTACGCCATGGTTAAGGCATTTTGACACCTCGCCTCTCTACCATAGTGTTTACCGTCACTCGAGAGCACGAACGGCACTTAACCTCGGCTCCACGGCTCCAGAACCGCCATATTTGCACACACGACTTTGCTTTGCCACACGGCCGGTTCTGCGCATCCTACGGCTCCTCGCACTAAGTCAAGCACGCCCATGCACTATGGTTAAGGCGTTTTGACACCGCCGGCCTCTCGACCACAGCATTTGTTGCCGCCCAAGAACCCGAATGGCCCTTAACCATGGCTCCACCGCTCTAGAACCGCCATATTTGCACACGACTATGCTACCGCACACCCGGTTCCTACGTGTCCTACAGCTCTCGACACTAGGTCAAGCATGACCGTATGCCATGGTTAAGGCATTTGACACCTCGGCCCCACCACCACAATGTTTGTCATCACCCGAGAGCCCGAACGGCCCTTAACTATAGCTCACGACTCGTAACATCCATAATTGCACACACGACCTTGCCGGCGCACGGCCAGATCCCGTGCATCCTACGGCTCGACACCGGTTCAAGCACACCCGTACGCCATGGTTAAGCCATTTTGATGCCTCTCACCTCTCCACCATGAGTTTTCCATCACCCAAGAGCACGAAGGGCCCTTAACCATGGCTCCACGGGCAAGAACCGCCACATTTGCACACAAGACCATGCTGCCACATGGTCGGTTCCAATGGTCCTATGGCTCCCGGCCGAGTCAAGCAAGCCCACGTACGCCATGGTTAAGGCATTTTGACACCTCGGCCTCTCTACCATAGCGTTTGTCGTCGCTCGGAGCCCGAACGGCCCTTAACCTCGGCTCCACGGCTCCCGAGCGCCATATTTGCACACACGACTTTGCCGTCGCACGGCCGGTTCTATGCGTCCTACGGCTCCTCGCACCAAGTCAAGCACGCCCATGCACCATGGTTAAGGCATTTTAACACCTTTGGCCTCTCCACCACGGTGTTTATTACCGCCCGAGAACCCAAATGGCCCTTAACCATGGCTCCACGGCTCTAGTATCGCCATATTTGCACACACGATATGCTACCGCCACGGCCCGGTTCCGCATGTCCTATAGCTCTCGACACTAGGTCAAGCACGGCCGTATGCCATGGTTAAGGCATTTTGACGCCTCTAGCCTCACCACCACAATATTTGTCATCACCCGAGAGCCCGAACGGCCCTTAACTATAGCTCCACGACTCGCATCCATAATTGCACACACGGCGTGCTGCCGCACAGCCCGGATCCCCCGTGCATCCTACGGCTCTCGGCACCGGGTCAAGCACGCCCGTACGCCATGGTTAAGCCATTTTGATGCCTCTCACCTCTCCACCATAGAGTTTTTCATCACCCGAGAGCCTGAAGGGCCCTTAACCACAGCTCCACGGCCGCAAAACTGCCATATTTGCACACACGACCATCTGCCGCACCTGGCCGGTTCAATGCAACCTATGGCTCTCGGCCTTTGAGTCAAGCATGCCCGTACGCCATGGTTAAGGCATTTTGACACCTCTGGCCTCTCTACCATAGCGTTTGCCATTGCTCGAGAGCCTGAATGGCCCTAACCTTGGCTCCACGGCTCCGTAACTGCCATATTTGCACACACGACCATCCGGCCGCACGGCCGGTTCCAACGCATCCTATGGCTCCTGGCACTAAGTCAAGCATGGACGTACGCCATGGTTAAGGCATTTGACACCTCTAGCCTCTCCACCACAGCATTTGTTGCCGCCGAGAACTGAACGGCCCTTAACCATGGCTCCACGGCTCTAGAACTGCCATATTTGCACACACGAATATGCTACCGCACGGCCGGTTCGTGCGTGTCCTACGGCTCTTGACACTGGGTCAAGCATGACCGTATGCCATGGTTAAGGCGTTTTGATGCCTCTGGCCTCACCACCACAATGTTTGTCATCACCCGAGAGCCTGAATGGCCCTTAACCACGGCTCACGACTCGGAGACATCCATAATTGCACACCTGACCGTGCTGCCGCACGGTCGGATCCCCGTGCATCCTATGGCTCCTCGGCACCGGGTCAAGCACGCCCGTACGCCATGGTTAAGCCATTTTGATGCCTCTCACCTCTCCACCATAGAGTTCTCCATCACCTGAGAGCCTTAAGGGCCCTTAACCATGCCTCCACGGCTCCAAAACTGCCATATTTGCACACTCGACCATGCTGCCACACGGTCGGTTCCAACGCATTTATGGCTCCCTGACCCCGAGTCAAGCATGTCCGTACGACATGGTTAAGGCATTTTGACACCTCGGCCTCTCTACCATAGCGTTTGCCATCACTCGAGAGCCCAACTACACTTAACCTCGGCTCCACGGCTCCCGGCCGCCATATTTGCACACACGACTTTGGCTTTGCCGCACGGCCAAGTTCCTGCGCATCCTACGGCTCTCGCACCAAGTCAAGCACGCCCATGCACTATGGTTAAGGCATTTTGACACCGCTAGCCTCTCGACCACACAGCATTTGTTGCCGCCCAAGAACCCGAATGGCCCTTAACCATGGCTCCACCGCTCTAGAACCGCCATATTTGCACACACGACTATGCTACCGCACAACCGGTTCCTACGTGTCCTACAGCTCTCGACACTAGGTCGAAGCATGACCGTATGCCATGGTTAAGGCATTTTGACACCTCCGGCCCCACTACCACAATGTTTGTCATCACCCGTGAGCCCGAACGGCCCTTAACTATAGCTCCACGACTCCCGAACATCCATAATTGCACACACGACCGTGCCGGCGCACGGCCGGATCCTTGTGCATCCTACGGCTCTCGGCACCGGTTCAAGCACACCCGTACGCCTTGGTTAAGCCATTTTGATGCCTCTCACCTCTCCACCATAGAGTTTTCCATCACCCGAGAGCCTGAAGGGCCCTTAACCATGGCTCCACGGCGTAAAACCGCCACATTTGCACACACGACCATCTTCCGCATGGTCGGTTCCAACGCGTCCTATGGCTCCCCTGCAGACCGAGTCAAGCAAGCCCGTACGCCATGGTTAAGGCATTTTGACACCTCCGGCCTCTCTACCATAGCATTTGTCGTCGCTCGAGAGCCCGAACGGCCCTTAACCTCGGCTCCACGGCTCCCGAACCGCTATATTTGCACACACGACTTTGCCCGCACGCACCGGTTCCTATGCGTCCTACGGCTCCTCTCCACGAAGTCAAGCACGCCCATGCACCATGGTTAAGGCGTTTTAGCACCTTTGGCCTCTCCACCACAGCGTTTATTGCCGCCGAGAACCCGAATGGCCCTTAACCATGGCTCCACCGCTTTAGAACCGCCATATTTGCACACACGACTATGCTACCGCACGGCCCGCCTCACGCATGTCCTATAGCTCTCGACACTAGGTCAAGCACGACCGTATGACATGGTTAAGGCGTTTTGACACCTCCCGGCCTCACCACCACAATATTTGTCATCACCCGAGAGCCCGAACGGCCCTTAACTATAGCTCCACGACTCGAACATCCATAATTGCACACACGAAATGGCCGCACGGGCGGATCCTCGTGCATCCTACGGCTCTCGGCACCGGGTCAAGCACGCCCATACGCCATGGTTAAGCCATTTTGATGCCTCTCACCTCTCCACCATAGAGTTTTTCATCACCCGAGCCTGAAGGGCCCTTAACCCACGGCTCACGGCCGCAAAACCGCCATATTTGCACACATGACCATGCCGCCGCACGGTCGGTTCCAATGCATCCTATGGCTCTCAGACCGAGTCAAGCATGTCCGTACGCCATGGTTAAGGCATTTTGACACCTCTGGCCTCTCTACCATAGCGTTTGTCATCGCTCGAGAGCTCCGAACGGCCCTTAACCTCGGCTCCACGGCTCCGAACGCCATATTTGCACACACGACTTTCTTTGCGCACGGCCGGTTCCTATGCGTCCTACGGCTCCTCGCACCAAGTCAAGCACGCCCATGCACCATGGTTAAGGCATTTTAGCACCTTTGGCCTCTCCACCACAAACTTTATTACCGCCCAAGAACCCAAATGGCCCTTAACCATGGCTCCACAAACTCTAGAACCGCCATATTTGCACACACGACTATGCTACCGCACGGTTCCGCATGTCCTATAGCTCTCGACACTAGGTCAAGCACGACCGTATGCCATGGTTAAGGCGTTTTGACGCCCGGCCTCACCACCACAATATTTGTCATCACCCGAGAGCCCGAGTGGCCCTTAACTATAGCTCCACGACTCGAACATCCATAATTGCACACACAACCGTGCCTTTCACAAACCTCGGATCCCCGTGCATCCTACGGCTCTCGGCACCGGGTCAAGCACGCCCGTACGCCATGGCTAAGCCATTTTGATGCCTCTCACCTCTCCATCATAGAGTTTTCATCACCCAGAGCCCGGGCCCTTAACCACGACTCCACGGCCGCAAAACTGCCATATTTGCACACACGACCATGCCGCCGCACGGTCGGTTCCAATGCATCCTATGGCTCTCGGCAGATCGAGTCAAGCATGCCCGTACGCCATGGTTAAGGCATTTTGACACCTTCGGCCTCTCTACCATAGTGTTTGCCATCGCTCGAGAGGCGAACGGCCCTTAACCTTGGCTCCACGGCTCGGAAACTGCCATATTTGCACACACGACCATGCCGCCGCACGGTGGTTCCAACGCATCCTATGGCTCACGGCGAGTCAAGCATGCCCGTACGCCATGGTTAAGGCATTTTGACACCTCCGGCCTCTCCACCACGGCGTTTGTTGCCGCCCTGAGAACCTGAATGGCCCTTAACCATGGCTCCACAGCTCTAGAAGCGCCATATTTGCACACACGAATATGCTACCGCACGGCCCGGTTCGTGCGTGTCCTACAGCTCTTGACACTAGGTCAAGCATGACCGTATGCCATGGTTAAGGCGTTTTGATGCCTCGGCCTCACCACCACAATGTTTGTCATCACCCGAGAGCACGAACGGCCCTTAACTATAGCTCCACGACTCCGAACATCCATAATTGCACACACGATCTTTGCTGCCGCACGGCGGGATCCTGTGCATCCTACGGCTCTCGGCACCGGGTCAAGCACGCCCATACGCCATGGTTAAGCCATTTTGATGCCTCTCACCTCTCCACCATAGAGTTTTCCATCACCCGAGAGCCTGAAGGGCCCTTAACCACGGCTCCACGGCAAAGCCGCCATATTTGCACACACGACCATCTTGCCGCACGGTCGGTTCCAATGCATCCTATGGCTCTCGGCCGAGTCAAGCATGTCCGTACGCCATGGTTAAGGCATTTTGACACCTCGCCTCTCTACCATAGCGTTTGTCGTCGCTCGAGAGCCTGAACGGCCCTAAACCTCGGCTCCACGGCTCCCGGAAGCGCCCGCCATATTTGCACACACGACTTTCTTCCCGCACGGCCGGTTCCTATCGTCCCTACGGCTCCTCGCACCAAGTCAAGCACGCCCATGCACCATGGTTAAGGCATTTTAGCACCTTTGGCCTCTCCACCACAGCGTTTATTACCGCCGAGAACCCAAATGGCCCTTAACCATGGCTCCACAAACTCTAGAACTGCCATATTTGCACACACGACTATGCTACCGCACAGCCGGTTCCTCATGTCCTATAGCTCTCGACACTAGGTCAAGCACGACCGTATGCCATGGTTAAGGCGTTTTGACGCCTCGGCCTCACCACCACAATATTTGTCATCACCCGAGAGCCCGAGTGGCCCTTAACTATAGCTCCACGACTCCGAACATCCATAATTGCACACACAAGTGTCTTCTTTGCCACGGGGATCCCCGTGCATCCTACGGCTCTCGGCACCGGGTCAAGCACGCCCGTACGCCATGGCTAAGCCATTTTGATGCCTCTCACCTCTCCATCATAGAGTTTTTCATCACCCGAGAGCACGAAGGGCCCTTAACCACGGCTCCACGGCTGCAAAACTGCCATATTTGCACACACGACCATGCTTTGCCGCACGGTCGGTTCCAATGCATCCTATGGCTCTCGGCCGAGTCAAGCATGCCCGTACGCCATGGTTAAGGCATTTTGACACCTCCCTCTCTACCATAGCGTTTGCCATCGCTCGAGAGCACGAACGGCCCTTAACCTTGGCTCCACGGCTCCGAACCGCCTATTTGCACACACGACCATGCTGCCGCACGGTCGGTTCCAACGCATCCTATGGCTCCCGGCACTGAGTCAAGCATGCCCGTACGCCATGGTTAAGGCATTTTGACACCTCTAGCCTCTCCACCACAGCGTTTGTTGCCGCCTCGAGAGCCTGAACGGCCCTTAACCATGGCTCCACAGCTCTAGAACTGCCATATTTGCACACACGAATATGCTACCGCACAGCCGGTTCGTGCGTGTCCTACAGCTCTTGACACTAGGTCAAGCATGACCGTATGCCATGGTTAAGGCGTTTTGATGCCTCTGGCCTCACCACCACAATGTTTTTCATCACCCGAGAGCCGGAACGGCCCTTAACTACAGCTCCACGACTCCAGAACATCCATAATTGCACACACGACTGTGCTGCCGCACGGTCGGATCCTGTGCATCCTATGGCTCTCGGCACCGGATCAAGCACGCCTGTATGCCATGGTTAGGCCATTTTGATGCCTCTCACCTCTCCACCATAGAGTTTTCCATCACCTGAGAGCCTGAAGGGCCCTTAACCATGCCTCCATGGCTCCAAAACTGCCATATTTGCACACTCGACCATGCTGCCGCACGGTCGGTTCCAACGCATTTTATGGCTCCCGGCTCTGAGTCAAGCATCCCTGTACGCCATAGTTAACTCATTTTGACAAATCTAGCCTCTCTACCATAGCGTTTGCCGTCACTTGAGAGGCTGAACGGCACTTAACCTCGGCTCCACGGCTCCAGAACTGCCATATTTGCACACACGACTTTGCTGCCGCACGGCCGGTTCCTGCGCATCCTACGGCTCCTCGCACCAAGTCAAGCACGCCCATGCACTATGGTTAAGGCGTTTTGACACCGTTGGCCTCTCGACCACAGCATTTGTTGCTGCCCAAGAACCCGAATGGCCCTTAACCATGGCTCCACCGCTCTAGAACTGCCATATTTGCACACACGACTATGCTACCGCATAGCCGGTTCCTACGTGTCCTATAGCTCTCGACACTAGGTCAAGCACGACCGTATGCCATGGTTAAGGCGTTTTGACACCTCTGGCCCCACCACCACAATGTTTGTCATCACCCGAGAGCCCGAACAGCCCTTAACTATAGCTCCATGACTCCTGAACATCCATAATTGCACACACGATCGTGTCTTTGGGCGCACGGCCGGATCCCCGTGCATCCTACGGCTCTCGGCCTTTGGTTCAAGCACACCCGTACGCCATGGTTAAGCCATATTGATGCCTCTCACCTCTCCACCATAGAGTTTTCCATCACCCGAGAGCCTGAAGGGCCCTTAACCATGGCTCCACGGCGGTAAAACTGCCACATTTGCACACACGACCAAGGCGCCGCATGGTCGGTTCCAACGCGTCCTATGGCTCCCGGCCGAGTCAAGCAAGCCCGTACGCCATGGTTAAGGCATTTTGACACCTCGGCCTCTCTACCATAGCATTTGTCATTGCTCGAGAGCACGAATGGCCCTTAACCTCGGCTCCACGGCTCCCGAACCGCCATATTTGCACACACGACTTTCTTTGCCGCACGGCGGTTCCTATGCGTCCTACGGCTCCTCTCACCAAGTCAAGCACGCCCATGCACCATGGTTAAGGCGTTTTAGCACCTTTGGCCTCTCCACCACAGCGTTTATTCCCGCCCGAGAACCCGAATGGCCCTTAACCATGGCTCCACAGCTTTAGAACTGCCATATTTGCACACACGACTATGCTACCGCACGGCCCCCGGTTCCTGCATGTCCTATAGCTCTCGACACTAGGTCAAGCACGACCGTATGCCATGGTTAAGGCGTTTTGACACCTCGGCCTCAACACCACAATATTTGTCATCACCCGAGAGCCCGAACGGCCCTTAACTATAGCTCCACGACTCCGAACATCCATAATTGCACACACGGCCGTGCCGCCGCACAGCCGGATCCTGTGCATCCTATGGCTCTCGGCACCGGGTCAAGCACGCCTGTATGCCATGGTTAGGCCATTTTGATGCCTCTCACCTCTCCACCATAGAGTTTTCCATCACCCGAGAGCCTGAAGGGCCCTTAACCATGCCTCCATGGCTCCAAAACTGCCATATTTGCACACTCGACCATGCTGCCGCACGGTCGGTTCCAACGCATTTTATGGCTCCCGGCTCTGAGTCAAGCATGCCTGTACGCCATGGTTAACTCATTTTGACAAATCTGGCCTCTCTACCATAGCGTTTGCCGTCACTTGAGAGCCTGAACGGCACTTAACCTCGGCTCCACGGCTCCAGAACTGCCATATTTGCACACACGACTTTGCTGCCGCACGGCCGGTTCCTGCGCATCCTACGGCTCCTCGCACCAAGTCAAGCACGCCCATGCACTATGGTTAAGGCGTTTTGACACCGTTGGCCTCTCGACCACAGCA
The DNA here is from genome assembly GCA_018135685.1 of Themeda triandra. Taxonomy (NCBI): domain Eukaryota; kingdom Viridiplantae; phylum Streptophyta; class Magnoliopsida; order Poales; family Poaceae; genus Themeda; species Themeda triandra. The sequence continues at coordinate 108,223 of JAENPR010001706.1, read as the reverse complement.
TTTGTTGCTGCCCAAGAACCCGAATGGCCCTTAACCATGGCTCCACCGCTCTAGAACTGCCATATTTGCACACACGACTATGCTACCGCATAGCCGGTTCCTACGTGTCCTACAGCTCTCGACACTAGGTCAAGCACGACCGTATGCCATGGTTAAGGCATTTTGACACCTCTGGCCCCACCACCACAATGTTTGTCATCACCCGAGAGCCCGAACGGCCCTTAACTATAGCTCCACGACTCCAGAACATCCATGATTGTACACACGACTGTGCTGGCACACGGCCGGATCCTGTGCATCCTACGGCTCTCGGCACTAGTTCAAGCACACCCGTACGCCATGGTTAAGCCATATTGATGCCTCTCACCTCTCCACCATAGAGTTTTCCATCACCCGAGAGCCTAAAGGGCCCTTAACCATGGCTCCACGGCAGTAAAACTGCCACATTTGCACACACGACCAAGCTGCCGCATGGTCGGTTCCAACGCGTCCTATGGCTCCCGGCACTGAGTCAAGCAAGCCCGTACGCCATGGTTAAGGCATTTTGACACCTCTGGCCTCTCTACCATAGCATTTGTCATTGCTCGAGAGCCCGAATGGCCCTTAACCTCGGCTCCACGGCTCCAGAACTGCCATATTTGCACACACGACTTTGCTGCCGCACGGCCGGTTCCTATGCGTCCTACGGCTCCTCGCACCAAGTCAAGCACGCCCATGCACCATGGTTAAGGCATTTTAACACCTTTGGCCTCTCCACCACAGCGTTTATTATTGCTCGAGAACCCGAATGGCCCTTAACCATGGCTCCACAAACTCTAGAACCGCCATATTTGCACACACGACTATGCTACCGCACGGCCCGGTTCCTGCATGTCCTATAGCTCTCGACACTAGGTCAAGCACGACCGTATGCCATGGTTAAGGCATTTTGACGCCTCGGCCTCACCACCACAATATTTGTCATCACCCGAGAGCCCGAACGGCCCTTAACTATAGCTCCACGACTCCAAAACATCCATAATTGCACACACGACCATGCTGCCGCCGCACGCCCGGATCCCGTGCATCCTACGGCTCTCGGACCGGGTCAAGCACGCCCGTACACCATGGTTAAGCCATTTTGATGCCTCTCACCTCTCCACCATAGAGTTTTTCATCACCCGAGAGCCCGAAGGGCCCTTAACCCACGACTCCACGGTTGCAAAACGCCATATTTGCACACACGACTTTGCTGCCGCACGGTCGGTTCCAACGCATCCTATGGCTCCTGGCACAGAGTCAAGCATGCCCGTACGCCATGGTTAAGGCATTTTGACACCTCTGGCCTCTCTACCATAGCGTTTGTTGGTATAAATTATGTGCAACTAAAATATGAAGGATTCCGCAAGCGCACAGAACATACCATTGTAGCATTTTACCGGGAGTAAACCAGGTATCGTTATTTATATTTTACCACAGGGAAGCAAGGGTTAAAGAATCTGATAATTCACCATCATGCATCTACTAACTTAGTAAACCAACTAGACTAAAGCAGGGGTAAAATATATATGATAGGATATATGTATAAGCACAAGTATGAGAATTAACGATAAATGAGTAGCTAGATATAGTGGGAGGACAACGGGAGAGATCTAGGTTCCTATGTTCTTCTCTACTACTTTGGTTCTATAATAACGGGGATGGATAAGTATAACGATCACACAATAGCACTTTGGAGCAACGGTACCTTTCCGACTCTCGAAGAAGACGGGTAAAGAGTAGTCGGGGGAAGGCTGCCAAAAGCTCTACGAAACACCAACCCGAACGTGGTGGAATACAAAGGCCCGACAGCAGCCGTCACCTCACGGGGCTACCACAACTATCCGTGGGATTGGGCGCAACCTCGGGTAACCTATAGTCTAGACACCATGCCTACACTATCGATTACTACTCTAATCACTTAAGATAACTAGAGCACTCAATACGAGCGAAGATCCCATGCCAAGGTATAACAACTATACTAATCATACATATAAAGGCATAAAGTAAATAGAGGAGATAAATGTATTAAAGCATAAGTCTTACAAGAATAGATACAAAGACATACCCAATATCTGAAGACTCCTCCAGAACCGGAGCGCAGCTCCGCTCTCCCTAACTCTCATCTAGATCTACTACATTGGAGTGTCTAGCTCTAATTCTCTAGAGAAGAGAAGTCATCCATTCAAGGGACGCCTCTACAACTCTGATCCCGCTGGGAGATAATGAATTAGGGTTTAAGGGATGCCTCCTCCAGGGGCCAGGGGCCCTGCTTATACAGCCCCCTAAGATGCACCGCAGCCCTCGGATCAAACCGACCTAAACGGACGATTATTATTCATCCTCAAAGGCGGTGGAACAGGGATCCGCGAGGCTGATTCTGATTGGTTGAGTTGGCCAGTCGGCCGACCCAAGAAGGGAGTCGGCCGACCCTTGGCTGGGCTGATGGATCTCTTCGTTAGCTTCGATTCGCCGCGTGGATCACCTAAATCGGAGTTCGTATGAGGGAGATATGCCCGTTTTACTCCTGACTCTTGGAGCACAATTGCAATCTTCCGGATGGCGTAACTTTGTCGTCGGACTCGATTTGGGTGAACCAAAACTCTATTTCATGTGTCTCGATGAGCTCTATGCAATGGTGCACTTTATTCCATCATTTGACATACTTCCATTTGATGATTCTGGTACTTTTCCAGTTTAGTCCCCGCAAAAAGGACAATTACCAAAACTCGTGGAATTCCATTAGTGTAAGCCCTATATCTAGAAGGTAATTATGTTTAGGTCCTTTTTCATGTCTAGTTGACGGTAAAAATTGGCACTTAACGACCGTCAACAACTCCCCCAAGCTTACCTTTTGCTCGTCCCCGAGCAAAGATGAACTCGGTGTGGATCGGGAGTTGCTACAATGCTTTCACGCCTCAAAAGTACACATGCGTTCAAACAAGAACTTCGCTCCGAATTAGAGTGAACTATTCGACTCAAAACTTACTCATATTACCTTTCACCATGGGGCTTGTAACCGTCACTTAGGTCTTGAGCGGTTGAAAGACGAACGGTCAAGTCAAGCGCTATGTTTCTCGCTCTTTGATCAACTATTATTCCAGAGTTTTTGCAAGATTTTCAAATAAAACTCGAGTTCCTTGTATGAAACTTTCGGGTCTCTCATTTGTGGTATTTCGGATCCTCTCCAAGGCATGAGTAGTGTATGCCTTCTCTCTTCTCTCGAAATATGTGGTATTTGTGGAACTAAGGCATAGTGAAAAGAGCCTTCTCTCTCTCACCCTACTTTCTAATAGGCTTATGTGGAGCTCATAGGTGGGGAGACACTCAAACTCACTTGCATATATTGCACGGTTAAGACATGGATCCAATAGGAACAAAAATAATAATAAAGTCATATGTGCATGTGAATGAGGAAATGGAATGGATGATAGATGATGATAAGATGACGATGGGATGATGATGATAAGAAAATGATTATGAGGGGTACTCAACTGGTGAACATCTACTTCTACACTTGCTCCTTTGGGGATAACATGACTCCCTTTATTCGGAAACCTTGAAACTTCTTGGAAGGACTTGGCTACTCTTTCTTTCCTTTTTTTCTTTCTCTTTTTTTTTCCTTTTTTTTAGAGCAACCAATCCTCTAAAAATGAAACTTTAGCAACGGGGAGTGTATAACTTGAAATGATAATGAGTTGGAGCTTTTATGTAGGCAAATGGAACAGCGATGATTATTTCTAGATGTTCACTCCCGGATAGGAGTAGAACCTTTTCTGGATGAAGTGAAATGAGTGGCGTATGTATTTTGTGGATGGATGGATGGATGGATGCGTACTCCCAGGGTAGGAGCAGCATAAGCGCGTATCTCCAGGGTAGAGACAGCACAATGTGTGGGGGAATGCGTACTCCCAAGGTAGGAGTAGCATAGGTGCGTATCTCCAGGGTAGAGATAGCACAATATGTGATGGATGTGGATCTATATATGGGTGGTACTTCTAGGGACGAAGTAGCACGGGAATGAATGTAGTACTTATAAAATAGGTGCTTGCTTCGAGGACGTAAGTAGCATAGATCAATGGATGGAGAGCACATAGTATTGACTTTAACGCATGACGATTCCTTATGGGTCCACAAGATAACCACACTCAATGCCTAAAAAGACTACACTCAAGCCTACAATATGATCTATATAAACGAGATGGGTTTTTCTAATCTAGTAAGCATGAATATATGGCTGTGGTAGGAATTTAAACTCTCATCATAAAGGAACTCATCATGCGGAATTTAATATTTTCACGAGATAAATTCTCGAACTCTAGTATCTCTAGGAACAAGATGGACACAGCTCAAAACCTTCCCATATCATACCCGTCAACCACCTAGACTTAGATCAATTGTTTGCTACCCACAAGTTTCGGGTTCGAGCAAATCTCAAATCTAAACAACTTGTGTCCAAAACTCGGGAGAGTGCAAGGTTGAAAACTAGGTACTTGAAAGGAATTACTACAGAGCAACTATTCAACATCTCCATGTAGAGTTTATTCTAGGGATCACTTTAAAGATAGATTAAAAGAACTCTCCAAAAGTAGAAAAGATAGATAAAGAATTCTTTACGGGTTTCTAAGGTTATGCATCTTTTTTTTAGTTGTTTAGCAAGCTCTATAAATAGACAAGTTGGAACACTTAGCTTGATACACGGGGGATGCTCTCCCCCAAGGCTGGATGTTGACATAGTCTCGATGTTGCGACGGTGCAATGAAGACGTTCTAGTCCTCCTGGAGTGTCGTAGATAGTTGCTGTTGGAGACAAAGACTTGAATGTTGCGGGCGGCACTCCGACGAAACTGGACATCCTTTTGTCTCGTTAGCTCTTCTCGATCCTTTATGTTCTCAGTGAAGCTCAAATAGACAACAAAGCTTGTGGAACGATTAAACATTAGTGATAAAAACCTCTAAGCCTTGGCTGTCTAGAACTCGCCTTAACTCAAATGTCTTCTAACAGGATCACTAGAAATATTTTTATCTTTTTATAATAAAGGAATGCAAACGAGAGAAAATAGATATGCTGAAAAAAATATTTTTATGCCACCACAATGAATGATTATTCACATGGGGCTTAGTAGTTTTACGGATGCAAATGCACAACATCTTTATTTTCTTTTTCTAATGCGGGGATAGTAAAGCAAAGATACAATTAAGATGCATGTAGAGAAAATAAATATGCTTAAAGGAAAATGCAATGCTAAAAATGGAAATACCGATAAATACCAAGTTACCTCCTTGGCGAGGGTTTGGTGATTTAAGTCCTCTCGAACAGACTTCTTGTCATGTTCACTCCTTCGGTGCATCATTTGACCCCGATGGTAGAGACCTTGTGATGAAGAGTAGATGCTTCTAGTGGTCCTTTGCCTTGCTTGATTGACCTCTCTCCTTGAGCATCTTGTCTTCTAAAATTTCACTCTTTTTTTTTCTTCCTCTTTTTTTTTTATGCCTAGACCTTGTGCTCCACTCATTGTTTCTTCTCAATGTGCCAGAGCGACGGAGGCTTGAAAAGAGGAAGAGCATTGCTGGATCATTGTTTGAAGAGTCATCGGCCTTCCTCCCCCAAGCTTGACCTTGTTGTCGCTCGCCACATGAAACCAAATATGAGTGTTGAGTTATCCCTCGGGCGTGTTGTACTCCTATGTCCTTAGACACCGTTTTGTCCTCTTGTTCTTAAGCCTTCATTTGTCTGAGAGGGATTTTTGATTATAGGTCCATTGAGCAAAGATCTCTCCCTTGCATCCTGCCTTTGTTTGTACTGTCCAATCCAGGATGAGCGTACAGACAGTTGCATGATCTTCTTTCGTCAACCATTCTTGATTTTCATTGAGTCTTGGTTGATGCATTGATGTTCGTTGGAGATGTAGACTCGAGTTCTTCCTTGATGGTCTTTGTCTTCTAGCAGCATGGCGAAGAGTTGTACGCCATCCGTCTTGATGATCAAGGAAGGAGCTTCTTTAGTATTTGTATATGCAGGCTTCATCTCCAATGGCTTAGGGACATCATCTTGCAACCATAGTCATGGTCCTTCAAGGCTTGGTCGGTGGTCAACCCTTGATGATGATTGGTTGACACAAGGATGCATGCCATTCCATCCTTGTCCTTCTTTGCCGACATGCAAGATGGTGTCTTCGGAGTTGCTCATAGCTTGTCGCCTTAATCCACTTCTTTGAGTGAGTTCAAGATGTTGATGCTTCTTGTGGCACTCTTGTCTTTCTCTTTGTTCCATTACGAAGTGGCAAATTCGCGGGTGATGCCAATCCACGAATAGGCGAGATCATAAGTTTTTCCCGCAAAATGTTAGGGGACACATACCCGAAGGATTGCAACAATTTCAAACTATGGGCTATTATCCACTATCTATTTTAGAATTTCATCTATGCTAATAAAGAGATGGTTTTTGAGTTACTTTAGCATAGACTTTATTTATCATGTTTTCTAACAGCTCTTTTTGTGGCACGTTAACATGGTTCAAGGCTTAGGTAACTTGCAACAAAAGACAATGTGAATGATATTTGATACTTACAATTCTTCCTTGGACGATGAATGAGTGTTGTCTTTGCACAAAGCTGTTGGAAGTTCATCATATGCCTTGCTTCATCTCCGATATGAGATCATCTCTTGACTTACCCAAATTGGATTTGAGAGTTTCCTGCAGGGGTTAGTCCATCAAAATAACCAATATCTACTAAAGCACAATTTTAGTTCAATAACCAAACTAGACTCCATGTCTAATTTAATTAAGGAAGGTATTTAACCTAAGCACCACGCTTAATTTAAAAACCTTTGGAGGTATGCGCAACACTTCCAAACCAAAGCATACTATAGCAAACAAAGGTGACATGAAAGCACTATAGAGATTTACTCAAATGGAGATGAAAAAGCATGATCATTGGTGAGGTTTTTTTTTTAGATGCAAAACAAATGGATGAATCTAAGAAACCAAACATGCAATGGATAAGCGAACAAAAACAAGCTAAACGGTAGTGAATGCATGAATTGTTAAAAGTAAACATGCAGTGGGGTACAAGAATTTAAATGATAACTACTCATAATTTTAAAGTCCATGAGCAAGACTATCTCACCATTCTTGATCATACTTACCATGACTCACATAATGAAATTTGTGAGTGGTGCAACATCTATGTTCGTCACTTGTGAAGTGATTTGAAATTCTTGTGACGACGACCTTTTGTACATTCGGAGGTGGCACGGTTCCAATGTTGATGTATGTTGAATGTTGGGGACCCTGGGCTCTTCAATGTCTCTTCTTTTCTTGTGGAAACTTGCCGGAAGATCAAAACGGCTTCTTTTGTCCCGTCTATTCCACACTTAACAGAACAAGGGGTAATCCTACTAAAGCTAGTGGTACACTAAACTAGCGTAGACATCAAGATCATTATCAAAAACTTAACACCGATTGCTTCCCGGAACGGCGCCAAAATGCTTGTTGGTATAAATTATGTGCAACTAAAATATGAAGGATTCGCAAGCGCACGTAACATACCATTGTAGCATTTTACCGAGTAAACCAGGTATCGTTATTTATATTTTACCACGGGGAAGCAAGGGTTAAAGAATCTGATAATTCACCATCATGCATCTACTAACTTAGTAAACCAACTAGACTAAAGCAGGGGTAAAATATATATGATAGGATATATGTATAAGCACAAGTATGAGAATTAACTGATAAATGAGTAGCTAGATATAGTGGGAGGACAACGGGAGAGATCTAGGTTCCTATGTTCTTCTCTACTACTTTGGTTCTATAATAACGGGGATGGATAAGTATAACGATCACACAATAGCACTTTGGAGCAACGTACCTTTCCGACTCTCGAAGAAGACTGGGTAAAGAGTAGTCGGGGAAGGCTGCCAAAAAGCTCTACGAAACACCAACCCGAACGTGGTGGAATACAAAGGCCCGACAGAGTCACCTCCGGGGCTACCACAACTATCCGTGGGATTGGGCGCAACCTCGGGTAACCTATAGTCTAGACACCATGCCTACACTATCGATTACTACTCTAATCACTTAAGATAACTAGAGCACTCAATACGAGCGAAGATCCCATGCCAAGGTATAACAACTATACTAATCATACATATAAAGGCATAAAGTAAATAGAGGAGATAAATGTATTAAAGCATAAGTCTTACAAGAATAGATACAAAGACATACCCAATATCGAAGACTCCTCCAGAACCGGAGCGCAGCTCCGCTCTCCCTAACTCTCATCTAGATCTACTACATTGGAGTGTCTAGCTCTAATTCTCTAGAGAAGAGAAGTCATCCATTCAAGGGACGCCTCTACAACTCTGATCCCACTGGGAGATAATGAATTAGGGTTTAAGGGATGCCTCCTCCAGGGGCCAGGGGCCCTGCTTATACAGCCCCCTAAGATGCACCGCAGCCCTCGGATCAAACCGACCTAAACGGACGATTATTATTCATCCTCAAAGGCGGTGGAACAGGGATCCGCGAGGCTGATTCTGATTGGTTGAGTTGGCCAGTCGGCCGACCCAAGAAGGGAGTCGGCCGACCCTTGGCTGGGCCCAAATGGGCTCATATTTTGTGGTCTGATGGATCTCTTCGTTAGCTTCGATTCGCCGCGTGGATCACCTAAATCGGAGTTCGTATGAGGGAGATATGCCCGTTTTACTCCGGACGCCTCTTGGAGCACAATTGCAATCTTCCGGATGGCGTAACTTTGTCGTCTGGACTCGATTTGGGTGAACCAAAACTCTATTTCATGTGTCTCTATGAGCTCTATGCAATGGTGCACTTTATTCCATCATTTGACATACTTCCATTTGATGATTCGGTACTTTTCCGTTTAGTCCCCGCAAAATGCATACAATTACCAAAACTCGTGGAATTCCATTAGTGTAAGCCCTATATCTAGAAGGTAATTATGTTTAGGTCCTTTTTCATGTCTAGTTGACGGTAAAAATTGGCACTTAACGACCGTCAACAGCGTTTGCCATCGCTCGAGAGCCTGAACGGCCCTTAACCTTGGCTCCACGGCTCCAGAACTGCCATATTTGCACACGCGACCATGCTGCCGCACGGTCAGTTCCAACGCATCCTATGGCTCCTGGCACTGAGTCAAGCATGCCCGTACGCGTTTTGACACCTCTAGCCTCTCCACCACAGCGTTTGATGCCGCCTGAGAACCTGAATGGCCCTTAACCATGGCTCCACAGCTCTAGAATTGCCATATTTGCACACACGAATATGCTACCGCACAGCCGGTTCGTGCGTGTCCTATAGCTCTTGACACTAGGTCAAGCATGACCGTATGACATGGTTAAGGCATTTTGATGCCTCTGGCCTCACCACCACAATGTTTGTCATCACCCGAGAGCCCGAACGGCCCTTAACTACAGCTCCACGACTCCAGAACATCCATAATTGCACACACGACCGTGCTTTGCCGCACGGTCCGGATCCCGTGCATCCTATGGCTCTCGGCACCGGGTCAAGCATGCCCGTACACCATGGTTAAGCCATTTTGATGCCTCTCACCTCTCCACCATAGAGTTTTCCATCACCTCCGAGAGCCCGAAGGGCCCTTAACCATGCCTCCACGGCTCCAAAACGCCATATTAGCACACTCGACCATGCTGCCGCACGGTCGGTTCCAACGCATTTTATGGCTCCCGGCTCACGAGTCAAGCATGCCCGTACGCCATGGTTAAGGCATTTTGACACCTCGGCCTCTCTACCATAGCGTTTGCCGTCACTCAAGAGCACGAACGGCACTTAACCTCGGCTCCACGGCTCCGAACCTGTCATATTTGCACACACGACTTTGCTTTGCCGCCGCACGGCGGTTCTGCGCATCCTACGGCTCCTCGCACCAAGTCAAGCACGCCCATGCACTATGGTTAAGGCATTTTGACACCGCGGCCTCTCGACCACGCATTTGTTGCCGCCCAAGAACCCGAATGGCCCGTAACCATGGCTCCACCGCTCTAGAACCGCCATATTTGCACACACGACTATGCCACCGCACGGCCCGGTTCCTACGTGTCCTACAGCACTCGACACTAGGTTTAAGGCGTTTTGACACCTCTGGCCCCACCACCACAATGTTTGTCATCACCCGAGAACCCGAATGGCCCTTAACTCTAGCTCCACGACTCCAGAACATCCATAATTGCACACACGACTGTGCTGGCGCACGGCCGGATCCTGTGCATCCTACGGCTCTCGGCACCGGTTCAAGCACACCCGTACGCCATGGTTAAGCCATTTTGATGCCTCTCACCTCTCCACCATAGAGTTTTCCATCACCCGAGAGCCTGAAGGGCCCTTAACCATGGCTCCACGGCGGTAAAACTGCCACATTTGCACACACGACCATGCTGCCGCATGGTCGGTTCCAACGCGTCCTATGGCTCCGACCGAGTCAAGCAAGCCCGTACGCCATGGTTAAGGCATTTTGACACCTCTGCCTCTCTACCATAGCGTTTGTCGTCGCTCGAGAGCCTGAACGGCCCTTAACCTCGGCTCCACGGCTCCAGAACTGCCATATTTGCACACACGACTTTGCTGCCGCACGGCCGGTTCCTATGCGTCCTACGGCTCCTCGCACCAATTCAAGCACGCCCATGCACCATGGTTAAGGTGTTTTAACACCTTTGGCCTCTCCACCACAGCATTTATTACCGCCCGAGAACCCGAATGGCCCTTAACCATGGCTCCACAGCTCTAGAACTGCCATATTTGCACACACGACTATGCTACCGCACAAATGGCCCGGTTCCTGCATGTCCTATAGCTCTCGACACTAGTTCAAGCACGACCGTATGCCATGGTTAAGGCGTTTTGACGCCTCGGCCTCACCACCATAATATTTGTCATCACCCGAGAGCCCGAACGGCCCTTAACTATAGCTCCACGACTCCGAACATCCATAATTGCACACACGACCGTGCGGCCGCACGGCCGGATCCCGTGCATCCTATGGCTCTCGGCACCGGGTCAAGCACGCCCGTACGCCATGGTTAAGCCATTTTGATGCCTCTCACCTCTCCACCATAGAGTTTTTCATCACCCGAGAGCCCGAAGGGCCCTTAACCATGCTCCACGGCTCCAAAACGCCATATTTGCACACACGACCATGCTTTGCCGCACGGTCGGTTCCAACGCATCCTATGGCTCTCGGCCTTGAGTCAAGCATGCCCGTACACCATGGTTAAGGCATTTTGACACCTCCGGCCTCTCTACCATAGCGTTTGCCATCACTCGAGAGCCCGAACGGCCCTTAACCTTGGCTCCACGGCTCCCGAACGCCATATTTGCACACACGACCATGCTGCCGCACGGTCGGTTCCAACGCATCCTATGGCTCCTCGCACCGAGTCAAGCATGCCCATGCCATGGTTAAGGCATTTTGACACCTCTAGCCTCTCCACCACAGCGTTTGTTGCCGCTGAGAACTGAATGGCCCTTAACCATGGCTCCATAGCTCTAGAACTACCCATATTTGCACACACGAATATGCTACCGCACAGCCGGTTCGTGTGTGTCCTACAACTCTTGACACTAGGTCAAGCATGACCGTATGCCATGGTTAAGGCATTTTGATGCCTCCGGCCTCACCACCACAATGTTTGTCATCACCCGAGAGCCCGAACGGCCCTTAACTACAGCTCCACGACTCCGTAACATCCATAATTGCACACACGACCGTGCTTTGCCGCACGGCCGGATCCCGTGCATCCTATGGCTCTCGGCACCGGGTCAAGCACGCCCGTACACCATGGTTAAGCCATTTTGATGCCTCTCACCTCTCCACCATAGAGTTTTCCATCACCCGAGAGCCTGAAGGGCCCTTAACCATGCCTCCATGGCTCCAAAACTGCCATATTTGCACACTCGACCATCATGCTACCGCATGGTCGGTTCCAACGCATTTTATAGCTCCCGGCTCCGAGTCAAGCATGCACGTATGCCATGGTTAAGGCATTTTGACACCTCTAGCCTCTCTACCATAGCGTTTGCCATCACTCGAGAGCCTGAATAGCACTTAACCTCGGCTCCACGGCTCCAGAACTGCCATATTTGCACACACGACTTTCTTTGCCGCCGCACGGCCGGTTCCTGCGCATCCTACGGCTCCTCGCACCAAGTCAAGCATGCCCATGCACTATGGTTAAGGCGTTTTGACACCGCTTGGCCTCTCGACCACGGCATTTGTTGCTGCCCAAGAACCCGAATGGCCCTTAACCATGGCTCCACCGCTCTAGAACTGCCATATTTGCACACACGACTATGCTACCGCACGGCCGGTTCCTACGTGTCCTATAGCTCTCGACACTAGGTCAAGCACGACCGTATGCCATGGTTAAGGCATTTTGACACCTCTGGCCCCACCACCATAATGTTTGTCATCACCCGAGAGCCCGAACGGCCCTTAACTATAGCTCCACGACTCCGAACATCCATAATTGCACACACGACGTGCTTTGCCGCACGGTCGGATCCCGTGCATCCTACGGCTCTCGGCACCGGTTCAAGCACACCCGTACGCCATGGTTAAGCCATTTTGATGCCTCTCACCTCTCCACCATAGAGTTTTCCATCACCCGAGAGCCTGAAGGGCCCTTAACCATGGCTCCACGGCAGTAAAACTGCCACATTTGCACACACGACCATGCTGCCGCACGGTCGGTTCCAACGCATCCTATGGCTCTCGACACTGAGTCAAGCATGCCCGTACGCCATGGTTAAGGCATTTTGACACCTCTGGCCTCTCTACCATAGCGTTTGCCATCGCTCGAGAGCCTGAACGGCCCTTAACCTTGGCTCCACGGCTCCAGAACTGCCATATTTGCACACACAACCATGCTGCCGCACGGTCAGTTCCAACGCATCCTATGGCTCCTGGCACTGAGTCAAGCATGCCCGTATGCCATGGTTAAGGCATTTTGACACCTCTAGCTCCACCTCAGCGTTTGTTGCTGCCTGAGAACCTGAATGGCCCTTAATCATGGCTCCACAGCTCTAGAACTGCCATATTTGCACACACGAATATGCTACCGCACAGCCGGTTCGTGCGTGTCCTACAGCTCTTGACACTAGGTCAAGCATGATCGTATGCCATGGTTAAGGCGTTTTGATGCCTCCGGCCTTACCACCACAATGTTTGTCATCACCCGAGAGCCCGAACGGCCCTTAACTACGGCTCCACGACTCGAACATCCATAATTGCACACACGACGTGCCGTCTTTGCCGCACGGTCGGATCCTGTGCATCCTATGGCTCTCGGCACCGGGTCAAGCACGCCCGTACGCCATGGTTAAGCCATTTTGATGCCTCTCACCTCTCCACCATAGAGTTTTCCATCACCCGAGGGCCTAAAGGGCCCTTAACCATGCCTCCACGGCTCCAAAACGCCATATTTGCACACTCGACCATGCTGCCGCACGGTCGGTTCCAACACATTTTATGGCTCCCGGCTCTGAGTCAAGCATGCCTGTACACCATGGTTAAGGCATTTTGACACCTTTGGCCTCTCTACCATAGTGTTTGCCGTCACTCGAGAGCACGAACGGCACTTAACCTCGGCTCCACGGCTCCGAACGCCATATTTGCACACACGCCTTTGCCGCCGCACGGCCGGTTCCTGCGCATCCTACGGCTCCTCGCACCAAGTCAAGCACGCCCATGCACTATGGTTAAGGCGTTTTGACACCGCTGGCCTCTCGACCACGCATTTGTTGCCGCCCAAGAACCCGAATGGCCCTTAACCATGGCTCCACCGCTCTAGAACGCCATATTTGCACACACGACTATGCTACCGCACGGCCCGGTTCCTACGTGTCCTACGGCTCTTGACACTAGGTCAAGCACGACCATATGCCATGGTTAAGGCGTTTTGACACCTCTGGCCCCACCACCACAATGTTTGTCATCACCCGAGAGCCCGAACGGCCCTTAACTATAGCTCCACGACTCCGAACATCCATAATAGCACACACGACGGCGTCTTTGCGCACGGCCGGATCCCGTGCATCCTACGGCTCTCGGCACTGGTTCAAGCACACCCGTACGCCATGGTTAAGCCATTTTGATGCCTCTCATAGAGTTTTCCATCACCCGAGGGCCTAAAGGGCCCTTAACCATGGCTCCACGGCAGTAAAACTGCCACATTTGCACGCACGACCATGCTGCCGCATGGTCGGTTCCAACGCGTCCTATGGCTCCCGGCACTGAGTCAAGCAAGCCCGTACGCCATGGTTAAGGCATTTTGACACCTCTAGCCTCTCTACCATAGCGTTTGTCGTCGCTCGAGAGCCTGAACGGCCCTTAACCTCGGCTCCACGGCTCCCGGAACGCCATATTTGCACACACGACTTTGCCGCACGGCGGTTCCTATGCGTCCTACGGCTCCTCGCACCAAGTCAAGCATGCCCATGCACCATGGTTAAGGCGTTTTAACACCTTTGGCCTCTCCACCACAGCATTTATTACCGCCCGAGAACCCGAATGGCCCTTAACCATGGCTCCACGGCTCCAGAACGCCATATTTGCACACACAACTATGCTACCGCACGGCCCGGTTCCTGCATGTCCTATAGCTCTCGACACTAGGTCAAGCACGACCGTATGCCATGGTTAAGGAATTTTGACGCCTCGGCCTCACCACCACAATATTTGTCATCACCCGAGAGCCCGAACGGCCCTTAACTATAGCTCCACGACTCCGAACATCCATAATTGCACACACGATGTCTTTGCCGCACGCCCGGATCCCGTGCATCCTACGGCTCTCGGCACCGGGTCAAGCACGCCCGTACGCCATGGTTAAGCCATTTTGATGCCTCTCACCTCTCCACCATAGAGTTTTTCATCACCCGAGAGCCCGAAGGGCCCTTAACCACGGCTCCACGGCCGCAAAACCGCCATATTTGCACACACGACCATGCCGCCGGACGGTCGGTTCCAACGCATCCTATGGCTCTCGACACCGAGTCAAGCATGCCCGTACGCCATGGTTAAGGCATTTTGACACCTCCGGCCTCTCTACCATAGCGTTTGCCATCGCTCGAGAGCCCGAACGGCCCTTAACCTTGGCTCCACGGCTCCCGAACGCCATATTTGCACACACGACTGTGCTGCCGCACGGTGAGTTCCAACGCATCCTATGGCTCCTGGCACTGAGTCAAGCATGCCCGTATGCCATGGTTAAGGCATTTTGACACCTCTAGCTCAACCACAGCGTTTGTTGCCGCCTGAGAACCTGAATGGCCCTTAATCATGGCTCCACAGCTCTAGAACTGCCATATTTGCACACACGAATATGCTACCGCACAGCCGGTTCGTGCGTGTCCTACAGCTCTTGACACTAGGTCAAGCATGACCATATGCCATGGTTAAGGCATTTTGATGCCTCTGGCCTCACCACCACAATGTTTGTCATCACCCGAGAGCCTGAACGGCCCTTAACTACAGCTCCATGACTCCAGAACATCCATAATTGCACACACGACTGTGCTGCCGCACGGTCGGATCCTGTGCATCCTATGGCTCTCGGCACCGGGTCAAGCATGCCCGTACGCCATGGTTAAGCCATTTTGATGCCTCTCACCTCTCCACCATAGAGTTTTCCATCACCCGAGAGCCCGAAGGGCCCTTAACCATGCCTCCACGGCTCCAAAACTGCCATATTTGCACACTCGACCATGCTGTCGCACGGTCGGTTCCAACGCATTTTATGGCTCCCGGCTCGAGTCAAGCATGCCCGTACGCCATGGTTAAATCATTTTGACACCTCTGGCCTCTCTACCATAGTGTTTGCCATCACTCGAGAGCCTGAACGGCACTTAACCTCGGCTCCACGGCTCCAGAACTGCCATATTTGCACACGCAACTTTGCTGCCGCACGGCCGGTTCCTGCGCATCCTACGGCTCCTCGCACCAAGTCAAGCACGCCCATGCACTATGGTTAAGGCATTTTGACACCGCTGGCCTCTCGACCACAGCATTTGTTGCTGCCCAAGAACCCGAATGGCCCTTAACCATGGCTCCACCGCTCTAGAACTGCCATATTTGCACACACAACTATGCTACCGCACAGCCGGTTCCTACGTGTCCTACAGCTCTCGACACTAGGTCAAGCACGACCGTATGCCATGGTTAAGGTGTTTTGACACCTCTGGCCTCTCTACCATAGCGTTTGTCGTCGCTCGAGAGCCTGAACGGCCCTTAACCTCGGCTCCACGGCTCCAGAACTGCCATATTTGCACACACGACTTTGCTGCCGCACGGCCGGTTCCTATGCGTCCTACGGCTCCTCGCACCAAGTTAAGCACGCCCATGCACCATGGTTAAGGTGTTTTAACACCTTTGGCCTCTCCACCACAGCGTTTATTACCGCCCGAGAACCCGAATGGCCCTTAACCATGGCTCCACAGCTCTAGAACTGCCATATTTGCACACACGACTATGCTACCGCACAGCCAGTTCCTGCATGTCCTATAGCTCTCGACACTAGGTCAAGCACGACCGTATGCCATGGTTAAGGCGTTTTGATGCCTCTAGCCTCACCACCACAATATTTGTCATCACCCAAGAGCCCGAACGGCCCTTAACTATAGCTCCACGACTCCAGAACATCCATAATTGCACACACGACCGTGCCGCCGCACAGCCCGGATCCCGTGCATCCTACGGCTCTCGGCAATGGGTCAAGCACGCCCGTACGCCATGGTTAAGCCATTTTGATGCCTCTTACCTCTCCACCATAGAGTTTTTCATCACCCGAGAGCCTGAAGGGCCCTTAACCACAGCTCCACGGCCGCAAAACCGCCATATTTGCACACACGACCATGCTGCCGCACGGCCGGTTCCAACGCATCCTATGGCTCTCGACCGAGTCAAGCATGCCCGTACGCCATGGTTAAGGCATTTTGACACCTCTGGCCTCTCTACCATAGCGTTTGCCATCGCTCGAGAGCCGAACGGCCCTTAACCTTGGCTCCACGGCTCCAGAACGCCAAATTTGCACACACGACCATGCTTGCCCGCACGGTCGGTTCCAACGCATCCTATGGCTCCCGGCACCGAGTCAAGCATGCCCGTACGCCATGGTTAAGGCATTTTGACACCTCTAGCCTCTCCACCACAGCGTTTGTTGCCGCCGAGAACCCGAATGGCCCTTAACCATGGCTCCACGGCTCTAGAACTGCCATATTTGCACACACGAATATGCTACCGCACAAATGCCGGTTCGTGCGTGTCCTACAGCTCTTGACACTAGGTCAAGCATGACCGTATGCCATGGTTAAGGCGTTTTGATGCCTCCGGCCTCACCACCACAATGTTTGTCATCACCCGAGAGCCCGAACGGCCCTTAACTACGCTCCACGACTCCGAACATCCATAATTGCACACACGACCGTGCCGCCGCACGGTCCGGATCCCCGTGCATCCTATGGCTCTCGGCACCGGGTCAAGCACGCCCGTACGCCATGGTTAAGCCATTTTGATGCCTCTCACCTCTCCACCATAGAGTTTTCCATCACCCGAGAGCCTGAAGGGCCCTTAACCATGCCTCCACGGCTCCAAAACTGCCATATTTGCACACTCGACCATGCTGCCGCACGGTCGGTTCCAACGCATTTTATGGCTCCCGGCTCTGAGTCAAGCATGCCCGTACGCCATGGTTAAGCCATTTTGATGCCTCTCACCTCTCCACCATAGAGTTTTCCATCACCTGAGAGCCTGAACGGCACTTAACCTTGGCTCCACGGCTCCAGAACTGCCATATTTGCACACACGACTTTGCTGCCGCACGGCCGGTTCCTGCGCATCCTACGGCTCCTCGCACCAAGTCAAGCACGCCCATGCACTATGGTTAAGGCATTTTGACACCGCTGGCCTCTCGACCACAGCATTTGTTGCTGCCCAAGAACCCGAATGGCCCTTAACCATGGCTCCACCGCTCTAGAACTGCCATATTTGCACACACGACTATGCTACCGCACAGCCGGTTCCTACGTGTCCTACAGCTCTCGACACTAGGTCAAGCACGACCGTATGCCATGGTTAAGGCGTTTTGACACCTCTGGCCCCACCACCACAATGTTTGTAATCACCCGAGAGCCCGAACGGCCCTTAACTATAGCTCCACGACTTCCATAATTGCACACACAAGCTCTTTGGCGCACGGCCGGATCCTGGCATCCTCTCTACCATGGTTAAGCCATTTGATGCCTCTCACCTCTCCACCATAGAGTTTTCCATCACCCGAGAGCCCGAAGGGCCCTTAACCATGGCTCCACGGCGGTAAAACCGCCACATTTGCACACACGACCATGCTTTGCCGCATGGTCGGTTCCAACGCGTCCTATGGCTCCCGACCGAGTCAAGCAAGCCCGTACGCCATGGTTAAGGCATTTTGACACCTCGGCCTCTCTACCATAGCGTTTGTCGTCGCTCGACGGGCTCCAGAACGCCATATTTGCACACACGACTTTGCTTTGCCGCACGGCCGGTTCCTATGCATCCTACGGCTCCTCGCACCAAGTTAAGCACGCCCATGCACCATGGTTAAGGTTTTAACACCTTTGGCCTCTCCACCACAGCGTTTATTATCGCCCGAGAACCCGAATGGCCCTTAACCATGGCTCCACGGCTCTAGAACGCCATATTTGCACACACGACTATGCTACCGCACGGCCCGGTTCCTCGCATGTCCTATAGCTCTTGACACTAAGTCAAGCACGACCGTATGCCATGGTTAAGGCGTTTTGATGCCTCGGCCTCACCACCACAATATTTGTCATCACCCAAGAGCCCGAACGGCCCTTAACTATAGCTCCACGACTCTAGAACATCCATAATTGCACACACGACTGTGCTGCCGCACAGCCGGATCCTGTGCATCCTACGGCTCTCGGCACTGGGTCAAGCACGCCCGTACGCCATGGTTAAGCCATTTTGATGCCTCTCACCTCTCCACCATAGAGTTTTTCATCACCCGAGAGCCTGAAGGGCCCTTAACCACGGCTCCACGGCTGCAAAACTGCCATATTTGCACACACGACCATGCTGCCGCACGGTCGGTTCCAACGCATCCTATGGCTCTCGGCACTGAGTCAAGCATGCCCGTACGCCATGGTTAAGGCATTTTGACACCTCTGGCCTCTCTACCATAGCGTTTGCCATCGCTCGAGAGCCTGAAGGGCCCTTAACCATGGCTCCACGGCTCCAAAACTGCCATATTTGCACACACGACCATGCTGCCGCACGGTCGGTTCCAACGCATCCTATGGCTCCCGGCACTGAGTCAAGCATGCCCGTACGCCATGGTTAAGGCATTTTGACACCTCTAGCCTCTCCACCACAGCGTTTGTTGCCGCCTGAGAACCCGAATGGCCCTTAACCATGGCTCCACACTCTAGAACGCCATATTTGCACACACGAATATGCTACCGCACGGCCCGGTTCGTGCGTGTCCTACGCTCTTGACACTAGGTCAAGCATGACCGTATGCCATGGTTAAGGCGTTTTGATGCCTCCGGCCTCACCACCACAATGTTTGTCATCACCCGAGAGCCCGAACGGCCCTTAACTACAGCTCCACGACTCCGAACATCCATAATTGCACACACGACCGTGCTTTGCCGCACGGTCGGATCCCGTGCATCCTATGGCTCTCGGCACCGGGTCAAGCATGCACATACGCCATGGTTAAGCCATTTTGATGCCTCTCACCTCTCCACCATAGAGTTTTCCATCACCCGAGAGCCCGAAGGGCCCTTAACCATGCCTCCACGGCTCCAAAACTGCCATATTTGCACACTCAACCATGCTGCCGCACGGTCGGTTCCAACGCATTTTATGGCTCCCAGCTCCGAGTCAAGCTTGCCCGTACGCCATGGTTAAGGCATTTTGACACCTCCGGCCTCTCTACCATAGCGTTTGCCATCACTCGAGAGCCCGACGGCACTTAACCTTGGCTCCACGGCTCCGAACGCCATATTTGCACACACGACTTTGCTTTGCCGCACGGCGGTTCCTGCGCATCCTACGGCTCCTCGCACCAAGTCAAGCACGCCCATGCACTATGGTTAAGGCGTTTTGACACCGTTGGCCTCTCGACCACAGCATTTGTTGCTGCCCAAGAACCCGAATGGCCCTTAACCATGGCTCCACCGCTCTAGAACCGCCATATTTGCACACACAACTATGCTACCGCACGGTTCCTCCTACATGTCCTACCGTATGCCATGGTCAACACTAGGTCAAGCACGGCCGTATGCCATGGTTAAGGTGTTTTGACACCTCCTACGGCCTCTCTACCATAGCGTTTTGTCGTCTCCAGAGCCATCACCCGAACGGCCCTTAACCTCGGCTCCACGGCTCCGTAACCGCCATATTTGCACACACGACTTTCTTGCCGCCGCATGGTCGGTTCCAACGCGTCCTATGGCTCCCGGCCGAGTCAAGCAAGCCCGTACGCCATGGTTCCATTTTGATGTTTGTCGTCCTACGGCTCCTCGCACCAAGTTAAAGTCAAGCGCCCATGCACCATGGTTAAGGTGTTTTAACACCTTTGGCCTCTCCACCACAGCGTTTATTACCGCCCGAGAACCCGAATGGCCCTTAACCATGGCTCCACAAACTCTAGAACCGCCATATTTGCACACACGACTATGCTACCGCACAGCCAGTTCCTGCATGTCCTATAGCTCTCGACACTAGGTCAAGCACGACCGTATGCCATGGTTAAGGCGTTTTGATGCCTCTAGCCTCACCACCACAATATTTGTCATCACCCAAGAGCCCGAACGGCCCTTAACTATAGCTCCACGACTCCAGAACATCCATAATTGCACACACGACTGTGCTGCCGCACAGCCGGATCCTGTGCATCCTACGGCTCTCGGCAATGGGTCAAGCACGCCCGTACGCCATGGTTAAGCCATTTTGATGCCTCTTACCTCTCCACCATAGAGTTTTTCATCACCCGAGAGCCTGAAGGGCCCTTAACCACAGCTCCACGGCTGCAAAACTGCCATATTTGCACACACGACCATGCTGCCGCACGGTCGGTTCCAACGCATCCTATGGCTCTCGGCCCTGAGTCAAGCATGCCCGTACGCCATGGTTAAGGCATTTTGACACCTCTGGCCTCTCTACCATAGCGTTTGCCATCGCTCGAGAGCCTGAACGGCCCTTAACCTTGGCTCCACGGCTCCGAACGCCATATTTGCACACACGACCATGCTTTGCCGCACGGTCGGTTCCAACGCATCCTATGGCTCCCGGCCGAGTCAAGCATGCCCGTACGCCATGGTTAAGGCATTTTGACACCTCTAGCCTCTCCACCACAGCGTTTGTTGCCACCTGAGAACCCGAATGGCCCTTAACCATGGCTCCACAGCTCTAGAACTGCCATATTTGCACACACGACTTTGCTGCCGCACGGCCGGTTCCTGCGCGTCCTACGGCTCTTGACACTAGGTCAAGCATGACCGTATGCCATGGTTAAGGCGTTTTGATGCCTCTGGCCTCACCACCACAATGTTTGTCATCACCCGAGAGCCTGAATGGCCCTTAACTACAGCTCCACGACTCCAGAACATCCATAATTGCACACACGACTGTGCTGCCGCACAGTCGGATCCTGTGCATCCTATGGCTCTCAGCACTGGGTCAAGCACGCCTGTACGCCATGGTTAAGCCATTTTGATGGATCTCACCTCTCCACCATGGAGTTTTCCATCACCTGAGAGCCTGAACGGCCCTTAACCATGCCTCCACGGCTCCAAAACTGCCATATTTGCACACTCGACCATGCTGCCGCACGGTCGGTTCCAACGCATTTTATGGCTCCCGGCTCTGAGTCAAGCATGCCTGTACGCCATGGTTAAGGCATTTTGACACCTCTGGCCTCTCTACCATAGCGTTTGCCATCACTTGAGAGCCTGAATGGCACTTAACCTCAGCTCCACGGCTCCAGAACTG
The DNA here is from genome assembly GCA_018135685.1 of Themeda triandra. Lineage (NCBI taxonomy): Eukaryota > Viridiplantae > Streptophyta > Magnoliopsida > Poales > Poaceae > Themeda > Themeda triandra. Next base: position 86,169 of record JAENPR010001706.1, on the reverse strand, counting down.
CCATATTTGCACACACGACTTTGCTGCCGCACGGCCGGTTCCTGCGCATCCTACGGCTCCTCGCACCAAGTCAAGCACGTCCATGCACTATGGTTAAGGCGTTTTGACACCGTTGGCCTCTCGACTACAGCATTTGTTGTCGCCCAAGAACCCGAATGGCCCTTAACCATGGCTCCACCGCTCTAGAACTGCCATATTTGCACACACGACTATGCTACCGCACAGTCGGTTCCTACGTGTCCTACAGCTCTCGACACTAGGTCAAGCACGACCGTATGCCATGGTTAAGGTGTTTTGACACCTCTGGCCCCACCACCACAATGTTTGTCATCACCTGAGAGCCCGAACGGCCCTTAACTATTGCTCCACGACTCCGAACATCCATAATTGCACACACGACTTGTGCCGGCGCACGGCCGGATCCCGTGCATCCTACGCCTCTCGGCACCGGTTCAAGCACACCCGTACGCCATGGTTAAGCCATTTTGATGCCTCTCACCTCTCCACCATAGAGTTTTCCATCACCCGAGAGCCCGAAGGGCCCTTAACCATGGCTCCACGGCAAGTAAACGCCACATTTGCACACACGACCATGCCGCCGCATGGTCGGTTCCAACGCGTCCTATGGCTCCCCTTGAGTCAAGCAAGCCCGTACGCCATGGTTAAGGCATTTTGACACCTCCGGCCTCTCTACCATAGCGTTTGTCGTCGCTCGAGAGCCCGAACGGCCCTTAACCTCGGCTCCACGGCTCCCGAACGCCATATTTGCACACACGACTTTGCTTTGCCGCACGGCCGGTTCCTATGCGCCCTACGGCTCCTCGCACCAAGTCAAGCACGCCCATGCACCATGGTTAAGGCGTTTTAACACCTTTGGCCTCTCCACCACAGCGTTTATTACCGCCCGAGAACCCGAATGGCCCTTAACCATGGCTCCACGGCTCTAGAACCGCCATATTTGCACACACGACTATGCTACCGCACGGCCAATTCCGCATGTCCTATAGCTCTCGACACTAGGTCAAGCACGACCGTATGCCATGGTTAAGGCATTTTGACGCCTCGGCCTCACCACCACAATATTTGTCATCACCCGAGAGCCCGAACGGCCCTTAACTATAGCTCCACGACTCCACATCCATAATTGCACACACGACCGTGCCGCCGCACGGCCGGATCCTGTGCATCCTACGGCTCTCGGCACCGGGTCAAGCACGCCCGTACGCCATGGTTAAGCCATTTTGATGCCTCTCACCTCTCCACCATAGAGTTTTCATCACCCGAGAGCCTGAAGGGCCCTTAACCACAGCTCCACGGCTGCAAAACTGCCATAATTGCACACACGACCATGCTGCCGCACGGTCGGTTCCAACGCATCCTATGGCTCTCGGCACTGAGTCAAGCATGCCCGTACGCCATGGTTAAGGCATTTTGACACCTCTCGCCTCTCTACCATAGCGTTTGCCATCGCTCGAGAGCCTGAACGGCCCTTAACCTTGGCTCCACGGCTCCGAACGCCATATTTGCACACACGACCATGCTTTGCCGCACGGTCGGTTCCAACGCATCCTATGGCTCCCGGCACTGAGTCAAGCATGCCCGTACGCCATGGTTAAGGCATTTTGACACCTCTAGCCTCTCCACCACAGCGTTTGTTGCCACCTAAGAACCTGAATGGCCCTTAACCATGGCTCCACAGCTCTAGAACTGCCATATTTGCACACACGAATATGCTACCGCACGGCCCGGTTCGTGCGTGTCCTACAGCTCTTGACACTAGGTCAAGCATGACCGTATGCCATGGTTAAGGCATTTTGATGCCTCCGGCCTCACCACCACAATGTTTGTCATCACCCGAGAGCCCGAACGGCCCTTAACTATAGCTCCATGACTCCGAACATCCATAATTGCACACACGACCGTCTTTGCCGCAAGGTCGGATCCCCGTGCATCCTATGGCTCTCGGCACCGGGTCAAGCACGCCCGTACGCCATGGTTAAGCCATTTTGATGCCTCTCACCTCTCCACCATAGAGTTTTCCATCACCCGAGAGCCCGAAGGGCCCTTAACCATGCCTCCACGGCTCCAAAACTGCCATATTTGCACACTCGACCATGCTTTGCCGCACGGTCGGTTCCAATGCATTTTATGGCTCCCGGCTCCGAGTCAAGCATGCACATACGCCATGGTTAAGGCATTTTGACACCTCCGGCCTCTCTACCATAGCGTTTGCTATCACTCGAGAGCCCGAACGGCACTTAACCTCGGCTCCACGGCTCCGGAACCGCCATATTTGCACACACGACTTTGCTTTGCCGCACGGCGGTTCCTGCGCATCCTACGGCTCCTCGCACCAAGTCAAGCATGCCCATGCACTATGGTTAAGGCATTTTGACACCGCTAGCCTCTCGACCACAGCATTTGTTGCCGCCCAAGAACCCGAATGGCCCTTAACCATGGCTCCACCGCTCTAGAACTGCCATATTTGCACACACGACTATGCTACCGCACAGCCGGTTCCTACGTGTCCTACAGCTCTCGACACTAGGTCAAGCACGACCGTATGCCATGGTTAAGGCATTTTGACACCTCTGGCCCACCACCACAATGTTTGTCATCACCCGAGAGCCCGAACGGCCCTTAACTATAGCTCCACGACTCCGAACATCCATAATTGCACACACGATTGTCTTTGCGCACGGCCGGATCCCCGTGCATCCTACGCCTCTCGGCACCGGTTCAAGCACACCCGTACGCCATGGTTAAGCCATTTTGATGCCTCTCACCTCTCCACCATAGAGTTTTCCATCACCCGAGAGCCTAAGGGCCCTTAACCATGGCTCCACGGCAGTAAAACTGCCACATTTGCACACACGACCATGCTGCCGCATGGTCGGTTCCAACGCGTCCTATGGCTCCCGGCACTGAGTCAAGCAAGCTCGTACGCCATGGTTAAGGCATTTTGACACCTCTGGCCCTTAACCTTGGCTCCATGGCTCCAGAACTGCCATATTTGCACACACGACTTTGCTGCCGCACGGCCGGTTCCTATGCGTCCTATGGCTCCTCGCACCAAGTCAAGCACGCCCATGCACCATGTTTAAGGCATTTTAACACCTTTGGCCTCTCCACCACAGCGTTTATTACCGCCCGAGAACCCGAATGGCCCTTAACCATGGCTCCACAGCTCTAGAACTGCCATATTTGCACACACGACTATGCTACCGCACAGCCAGTTCCTGCATGTCCTATAGCTCTCGACACTAGGTCAAGCACGACCGTAAGCCATGGTTAAGGCATTTTGATGCCTCTGGCGTCATCACCCGAGAGCCCGAACGGCCCTTAACTATAGCTCCATGACTCCAGAACATCCATAATTGCACACACGACCGTCTTTGCCGCACACGCCCGGATCCGGTGCATCCTACGGCTCTGGCACCGGGTCAAGCATGCCCGTACGCCATGGTTAAGCCATTTTGATGCCTCTCACCTCTCCACCATAGAGTTTTCATCACCCGAGAGCCCGAAGGGCCCTTAACCACAGCTCCACGGCCGCAAACTCCATATTTGCACACACGACCATGCTGCCGCACGGTCGGTTCCAACGCATCCTATGGCTCTCGGCCGAGTCAAGCATGCCCGTACACCATGGCTAAGGCATTTTGACACCTCTCACGGCCTCTCTACCATAGCGTTTGCCATCGCCGAGAGCCCGAACAGCCCTTAACCTTGGCTCCACGGCTCCAAAACGCCATATTTGCACACACGACCATGCTGCCGCACGGTCGGTTCCAACGCATCCTATGGCTCTCGGCACTGAGTCAAGCATGCCCGTACGCCATGGTTAAGGCATTTTGACACCTCTAGCCTCTCCACCACAGCATTTGTTGCCGCCTGAGAACCTGAATGGCCCTTAACCATGGCTCCACAGCTCTAGAACTGCCATATTTGCACACACGAATATGCTACCGCACAGCCGGTTCGTGCGTGTCCTACAGCTCTTGACACTAGGTCAAGCATGACCGTATGCCATGGTTAAGGTGTTTTGATGCCTCTGGCCTCACCACCACAATGTTTGTCATCACCCGAGAGCCTGAATGGCCCTTAACTACAGCTCCACGACTCCAGAACATCCATAATTGCACACACGACCGTGCTGCCGCACGGTCGGATCCTGTGCATCCTATGGCTCTCGGCACCGGGTCAAGCACGCCTGTACGCCATGGTTAAGCCATTTTGATGCCTCTCACCTCTCCACCATAGAGTTTTCCATCACTTGAGAGCCTGAAGGGCCCTTAACCATGCCTCCACGGCTCCAAAACTGCCATATTTGCACACTCGACCATGCAGCCGCACGGTCGATTCCAACGCATTTTATGGCTCCCGGCTCTGAGTCAAGCATGCCAGTACGCCATGGTTAAGGCATTTTGACACCTCTGGCCTCTCTACCATAGTGTTTGCCGTCACTCGAGAGCCCGAACGGCACTTAACCTCGGCTCCACGGCTCCCGAACCGCCATATTTGCACACATGACTTTCTTTGCCGCACGGCCGGTTCCTGCGCATCCTACGGCTCCTCGCACCAAGTCAAGCACGCCCATGCACTATGGTTAAGGCGTTTTGACACCGCTGGCCTCTCGACCACAGCATTTGTTGCCGCCCAAGAACCCGAATGGCCCTTAACCATGGCTCCACCGCTCTAGAACTGCCATATTTGCACACATGACTATGCTACCGCACAGCCGGATCATACGTGTCCTATAGCTCTTGACACTAGGTCAAGCACGACCGTATGCCATGGTTAAGGTGTTTTGACACCTCTGGCCTCACCACCACAATGTTTGTCATCACCCGACAGCCCGAACGGCCCTTAACTATAGCTCCATGACTCCAGAACATCCATAATTGCACACACGACTGTGCTGGCGCACGGCCGGATCCTGTGCATCCTACGGCTCTCGGCACCGGTTCAAGCACACCCGTACGCCATGGTTAAGCCATTTTGATGCCTCTCACCTCTCCACCATAGAGTTTTCCATCAGTCGAGAGCCTGAAGGGCCCTTAACCATGGCTTCACGGCAGTAAAACTGCCACATTTGCACACACGACCATGCTGCCGCATGGTCGGTTCCAACGCGTCCTATGGCTCCCGGCACTGAGTCAAGCAAGCCCGTACGCCATGGTTAAGGCATTTTGACACCTCTGGCCTCTCTACCATAGTGTTTGTCATCGCTCGAGAGCCTGAACGGCCCTTAACCTCGGCTCCACGGCTCCAGAACTGCCATATTTGCACACACGACTTTGCTGCCGCACGGCCGGTTCCTATGCGTCCAACGGCTCCTCGCACCAAGTCAAGCACGCCCATGCACCATAGTTAAGGCGTTTTAACACCTTTGGCCTCTCCACCACAGTGTTTATTACCGCCCAAGAACCCGAATGGCCCTTAACCATGGCTCCACAGCTCTAGAATTGCCATATTTGCACACACGACTATGCTACCGCACAGCCAGTTCCTGCATGTCCTATAGCTCTCGACACTAGGTCAAGCACGACCGTATGCCATGGTTAAGGTGTTTTGACGCCTCTGGCCTCACCACCACAATATTTGTCATCACCCGAGAGCCCGAACGGCCCTTAACTATAGCTCCACGACTCCAGAACATCCATAATTGCACACACGACCGTGCCGCCGCACGCCGGATCCCGTGCATCCTACGGCTCTCGGCACCGGGTCAAGCACGCCCGTACGCCATGGTTAAGCCATTTTGATGCCTCTCACCTCTCCACCATAGAGTTTTTCATCACCCGAGAGCCTGAAGGGCCCTTAACCACAGCTCCACGGCTGCAAAACTGCCATATTTGCACACACGACCATACTGCCGCACGGTCGGTTCCAACGCATCCTATGGCTCTCGGCACTGAGTCAAGCATGTCCGTACGCCATGGCTAAGCCATTTTGACACCTTTGGCCTCTCTACCATAGCGTTTGCCATCGCTCGAGAGCCTGAACGGCCCTTAACCTTGGCTCCACGGCTCCAGAACTGCCATATTTGCACACACGACCATGCTGCCGCACGGTCAGTTCCAACGCATCCTATGGCTCCATGGTTAAGGCATTTTGACACCTCTAGCCTCTCCACCACAGCGTTTGTTGCCGCCTGAGAACCTGAATGGCCCTTAACCATGGCTCCACAGCTCTAGAACTGCCATATCTGCACACGCGAATATGCTACCGCACAGCCGGTTCGTGCGTGTCCTACAGCTCTTGACACTAGGTCAAGCATGACCGTATGCCATGGTTAAGGCATTTTGATGCCTTTGGCCTCACCACCACAATGTTTGTCATCACCCGAGAGCCTGAATGGCCCTTAACTACAGCTCCATGTTGACATTTCTAACGCCACTCAGTGTTAGGTTGTCATCCCTAACATGGCGCCAAAAATGCCGTACTAAATAATGCAACCGCTACTAGAAATAAATATGGGATCCGCAGCGCACGGATAATACCGATGTAGCATTTTAACCAGGAGTAATCCAGGTATCGTTATTTATATTTTTACCACTTTGGGAAGGGAATGCACTTGGATAATGAGTGATGAGCAATGCACACGCGATAATGGAGAGCTTAACCTTGTCTCGTATCGATCATCTCATACGGGGTGAGTGTCACATAAAATATAGGAATGAATGATAAATGACATAAGATAAATGAGAGCATTTAGCCACATAAAATAATAATAAGCCATCTCAACTTAGCACTCTAAGCTTATAACACTAGCATGGACTAGGACGATCTAGGGTATAATCCTATGTTATTCTAACTATAAAGTCAAAGCATACAATGATTAGTGCAAGAACATCTAGCAATCGTGGCGGGAAAAGGTTACATCTATGCATAGTGATATTACCAGAGAAGACAAGAGACATAGCACTGACTTCAATGTAATAGGTTTGTTCTGCTAGACCTATACTCGGGAGAAGGGCTACAAAGGACTCAACAGGATCGTCACTCCCGCGATCTACCTCACGATCCGGAATATAGGGTGCAATCCTTGCATAAATACGGTATAGGCACCATGCCCACACAATATCTATCACTCACCCATTGGCCTAATGAGCAAGTGCTATACGATCCTATGCATAAACATAATTCTAGTCCAACTATGCTAAACATATAATCAAAGTAAACTAAGAACAATATAATTGAGAACATAATCAAATAGAGCAAAGTCAAGTCGATATAATAGAATAGAATAAAGTACTACTCATAGTATCACGAACAATGATGAATATTACAAGAATGTAGAGGCGAATTACCAAGAACTCCGACAGATCCGGACTCCAAGCTAGGCTTGATTCCCTCTAGATCTATTCCTATGTAGCTATGCTACTAAACTATGGAGCTCTAATTGAGATGGTGGCTCGCTTCTCTCGAATTCGATGAGAGAATGAACTCTTGAATGAATTCTAGGGTTTCACCCGAGGGGCCGGGGCTCGAATATATAGCCCCCTAGGATGAATCACAGCCCTCGGATCAAACCGACCTAAATGGACGATAATTATTCATCCTCAAAGGCGGTGGAGGCAGGATCCACGAGACTCCACCTGATTGGTGGAGATGGGGAGTCGGCCAACTTCCCCCCTGGGTCGGCCGACCCCCACTCGCAGTGGGGCCCGGCCTTCGGGGGTCGCCTTCTCGGAGTCTTCTAGATTATACAATTTTACCCATTCGGTCTTTATCTCTATGTAATCATGACATGTGGGCCTCCTTTGGTTCTCTTTTCGATAACCCCCTGCGAAATAGACAATCACCAAAACTCGTGGAATTACGTCGTGTAACCCCTATATCTAATAGGTGAACTCATATTAGTCCTTTCTCTTGCTGCGTTGACGGTATAAAATTGATACTTAACGACCGTCAACAAACTCCCCCAAGCTTACCTTTTGCTCGTCCCTGAGCAAAGATAGACTCAGTGATGGATCAGGAGTTGCTACAATGCTTTCACTCCTCATAAGTACACATGCGTTCAAACAAGAACTCTCCTCCGGATTAGAGTGAACTATTCTGACTCAAAACTCACTCATATTACCTTTCACCATGGGGCTTGTAACCATCACTTGAGTCTTGAGTAGTTGAAAGACAGAACGGTTAAGTCAAGCGCCATGTTTCTCGCTCTTTGATCAACTATTATCCCGGAGTTTTTTTTGCAAGGTTTTGAAATAAAACTCAGAGTTCCTTGTATGAACCTTTCAGGTCTCTCATTTGTGGTATTTCTGGATCCTCTCTAAGGCATGAGTAGTGTATGCCTTCTCTCTTCTCTCAAAATATGTGGTATTTGTGGAACTAAGGCATTGTGAAAAGTGCCTTCTCTCTCTCACCCTACTTTCTAATAGGCTTATGTGGGGCTCATAGGTGGGGAGACACTCAAACTCACTTGCATATATTGCACAGTTAAGACATGGATCCAATAGGAACTAAAATAATAATAAAGTCATATGTGCATGTGAATGAGGAAATGGAATGGATGATAAGATAATGATAGGATGGTGATCAGAAAATGATTATGAGGGGTACTCAACTGGTGAACATCTACTTCTACACTTGCTCCTTTGGGGATAACATGACTCCCTTTATTTGGAAACCTTGAAACTTCTTGAATGGAAGGACTTGGCTACTCTTTCTTTTTCTTTCTCTCTCTTTTTTTTTTTTAGAGCAACCAATCCTCTGGAAACAAAACTTTAGCAACTGGGATTCATATAGCTTGAAATGATAATGACTGGAGCTTTTTATGTAGGCAAATGGAACGGCGATGATTATGTCTAGATGTTCACTCCCAGGATAGGAGTGGAACCTTTTCTGGATGATGTGAAATGAATGACGTATGTATATGTGGATGGATGGATGGATGCATACTCCCAGGGTAGGAGCAGCATAAGTGCGTATCTCCAGGGTAGAGATAGCACGATATGTGGTGGATATGGATCTATATGTGGGTGGTACTTTGAGAAACAGAAGTAGCACAGAACGAATGTAACATCTATAAAATGGGTGCATGCTTCTGAGGGAAGAAGTAGCATAGATCAATGGATGGAGAGCACATAGTATTGACTTTAACTGCGTGACTAATTCCTTATGGGTCCACAGCATAACCACACTCAATGCCTATAAAGTCTACACTCAAACCTACAATATGATCTATATAAATAGATGGGTTTTCCTAATCTAGTAAGCATGAATATATGGCTGTGGTAGGAATTTGAACTCTCATCATAAAGGAACTCATCATGCAGGAATTTAATATTTTCAAAGATAAATTCTCCAGAACTCTAGTATCTCTAGGAACAAGATGGACAACAGACTCAAAACCTTCCCATATCATACCCGTCAACCACCTAGACTTAGATCAAGTGTTTGCTACCCACAAGTTGCGGGTTCGAGCAAATCTCAAATCTAAACGGTTGTGTCCAAAACTCGGGAGAGTGCAAGGTTGAAAACTAGGTACTTGAAAGGAATTACGGCGAGCAACTATTCATCATCTCCATGTAGAGTTTATTCTAGGGATCACTTTTAAAGACAGATTGCAAGAGCTCTTCAAAAGTAGAAAAGATAAATAAGGAAATCTTTACGGGTTTCTATGGTTACGCATCTTTTTTAGTTGTTTTAACAAGCATACTTTAGCAAGGCACAAACAGATAAGTTGGAAACACTTAGCTTGGTACACGGGGGATGCTCTCCCCCAAGCTGGATGTTGACACAGTCTGCTGATTTTGCTGACAGGCAATGAAGATGTTCTAGTCCTCCTGGAGTGCCGTAAATAGTTGCTGTTGGAGACAGCACTTGAATGTTGCGGGCAGCACTCCGACAGGGGACTGGATGTCCTTCTGCCTGTTAGCTCTTTATGATCCTTGATGTTCTGTGAAGCTCAAATAGACAACAAAGCTTGTGGAACTAGTTAAGTGTTAGTGATAAAACCTCTAGGCCTTGGTTGTCTAGGACTTTCCTAACTTAAAACTCATTCTAACAGGATCACAAGAAATATTTTTCATCTTTTTATTATTTAAGGAATGCAGACAGGGAAAGATAAATAGGCAGAGAAATTATTTTTGTGCCACCACAGTGAATGATTATCCACATGGGGCTTGACGATTTTCTGGATGCAAATGCACAACATCTTTATTTTCTTTTCTAATGCAGAGATAAAAAGTAAAGATGCGGCTAAGATGCGGGTAGGAAAATAAATATGCTAAGGTAAAAGATGTAATGCTGAAAAAGTAATGCTGATAAATACCAAGTTACCTCTTGGCGCGGCGTTCGGTGGTTTTAAGTCCTCCGAACAGGACTTGTCATGTTCGTTCATTTTTCAAGGGGTGCATTGGCTGGCACCTCTGATGATGTCGCCTCTTGTGTAGGAATTGATTCGATTTTGCTTTTACCTTCCACACCTTCTTTGTTGGAGAGGATGACCTTGAGGAAGAAGCTTCTTGGGGCACTTGGTTTTCTTCTAATGGTAGCACCTCTTCTTCTACAATGTTCTTCTCTTCGGGTACTTGGTCTTCATATCTTGTCACTTCTCCCTCATAGTCAGCCCATCCATCGTAGTGATGTTCTTCTTGTTACGCGACGGGTACGCTGCCTTCTCCTTGTTCTCGTTCTTCTTGGGCTCCTCGGTGATTATATAATTATTATTGAAGTAGCGGCGTACCTTCTCAGTGGGAAAGTGGAAATGGATCTCTCCTGTTCCAATATAGATGATAGCTTTGGTGGTGTTCAGGAATGGTCTTCCTAGGATGATTGGAGGATCATAGTCATCTCCCATGTCAATAACTAGGAAGTCTGTAGGGACATAGTGATCATCTATCTGGATGAGGACATCCTTCACTTCTCCTTCGACAAAGCGGAATGTCGATCTCGCCATCTGCGCACCGTGCATAGGTAGGCTCCAAAGGCATAGTGCCATATAGATACTCATAGGTTACCTTGGCCATAATGTTGATGCCAGATCTGTGTCACGAGATGCCTTTATTGAAAGAGCTTCGTTGATGGAGCATTGAATGGTTGGGACACACAGGTCATCCTTCTTGATCGACGTGGGGACTCGAGGAAGTGGTCATGTTCCACAGGTGGACCGCGGTGACCATCCTCACTTGTCTCCGTCTTCTTGGTCTTCTTATTCTTGTTCTTGCTCTTCTTAGCCGGATTCTTCTTCTTCTCCTTTGTTACTGCGATGAGGGTGTCTTGGAACTGCGGCACTCTCTTGAAGAAAAAGGTTTCCCTCTTGCCCTTGATGTTGAAGATAATCTTGGCGGTGTTGGCATACATGATGGCTCCAGGCGGTGTTCAAGAATGGTCGTCCCAAAATGATAGGGGACCTTTCATCACCGCCGTATCCACTACCACGAAGTCTGCGGAACATACGAGTTGCCTACTCGTACACATATGTCTTCAAGTACTCCCAAAGGAACACGGAGTGACCGATCTCGCAAGCCGTAAGTACATGGTTGTGTATGCTAAGGGGCATCCGAATAGCTTCTCATATATCACTCTCGGCATAATGTTGATGCTTGCACCGAAGTCACGGATTGCTTCATTGAAATTGGTACTTCCAATGGAGATCGGAATGACCGGGTCTCCCGGATCGCCCTTCTTGATTGGCGAGTTGAGTCAATCCATGACCCCTTCGATGGATCACTCCGGCTATCTTCTACATTGAATATGTCAACAAGATTTGCGGTCTCGAGCTCTTCGGGTTGTCCCGCGCCACCTTGACCGGTGGAGGGAGCAAGGTTAACAAGCTATTGTACTGCGACTCAAGTATCTTGTTGAAGCTGAGCTGGCTCTTGATGGCATTAGAAAAGCCATCCATTCTATTGCTGAGTGTCTCTAGGACCTTGTCATTTGATGTCAGCTTCTTGGACAGATTGTCCATCATCTTGCCTTGGTTCAGCACTAACTCTCTCAAAGGCGGCTGGTTGTAATTATTGTAGGAGGAGTTGTTACCTTGATAGTTGCCTGAAAAATTGCCTGAGTAGTTAGGCCTCGGCTGCTGATTCCAACCTTGATTCTGCTGAGGACGATAGTAATTGTTGTTGTTGTTGTTGTTGAGGTAGTTCACATTCTCCTTCAGCTCTGGGCAGTTAGCACCTGTGTGCCCAGTCTCTCCACACTCTTCACATGTCATGCGAGCATCATGTATATGCATGACTTCTTTCTTCTCCGGGGCTCTCTCATCGAGCCTCTTCATTAGCAGATCCATTTTGGCGACAAAGATGTCTACCTCCTTCACCGGTGCATTCCTCCACCTCTCTTGCGGGTCTCGAGTTCTTTCTTCACTCCAACCTTGGTTGGATGCCATCTTCTCCACAAGAGCATTTCTGAAGGAATAGTGAGTGATAAGAATGCACCTCCAGCGCAGCGGCATCCATCGTCTCACGTGTCTTGTTGCTAAGCCCATGGTAGAATGTCCGCATAAGCGCCCAATTCTCCATGCCATGATGAGGACACTCGAGGATATAATCTTGAAAGCGCTCCCAAGCTTCGGGGACAGTCTCATCATGGTGTTGCTGAAAGCTTGATATCTTCCCACGAAGAGCATTTGTCTTGCCCATGGGGAAGAACTTCGCCAAAAAATTGGTGGAACATAGTGCCCACGTAGTATTCTTCTCCTTATTGGCGTAGAACCACTGTTTCGCTCTCCCCAATAGTGAGAATGGGAAGAGGCGAAGTAGTATAGCATCTCTGGGGACATCCTTGATAGTGAATGTGCTACAAATCTCCAGAAAGTGTTGGAGATGAGCACTAGCATCTTCATGGGCCTTCCCACAGAACTGGCTTGCTTGCACCATGTTGATCAGCGCAGGCTTGAGCTCAAAAGCTCCTTCAATGTCCGCAGCTGGTCCAGTACGAATGTTGTCCGTAGTGGGAGCTGAGAACTCGCGGAGTGACTTGTTCGCCATGGCTTCAAACGCTGGTGTCAAGTCTCGAACGAAAGTTCGACTTTCTACTTCCGACAAACTTCTAAGTTGAGTTGGTGATGATGATTGAGTGGTCTTCTTCAACTTGCTTCTGGCCTTCCTGAATAAAGCTTCTGGATTGTCAATATAGTTATCAGGAAGAGTAGTCTTGATTACCCTGCATAAAATACACAAGTAGACAAAACAAGGGTAATCCTGTAGAGATGGGTTAGTATGAAAAAGACTACTCGATCACATTATCTAGTGCAGTGCTGCTCATTATCCATTGGCTTTCAACCTTCCCCGGCAACAGCGCCAAAAATGCTTGTTGACATTTCCAACGCCACTCAGTGTTAGGTTGTCATCCCTAACATGGCGCCAAAAATGCTGGTACTAAATAATGCAAGCGCTACTAGAAATAAATATGGGATCCGCAAGCACACGAGATAATACCGATGTAGCATTTTAACCAGGAGTAATCCAGGTATCGTTATTTATATTTTTACCACTGGGAAGGGAATGCACGGGATAATGAGTGATGAGCAATGCACACGCGATAATGGAGAGCTTAACCTTGTTTGTATCGATCATCTCATACAGGGTGAGTGTCACATAAAATATAGGAATGAATGATAAATGATATAAGATAAATGAGAGCATTTAGCCACATAAAATAATAATAAGCCATCTCAACTTAGCACTCTAAGCTTATAACACTAGCATGGACTAGGACGATCTAGGGTATAATCCTATGTTATTCTAACTATAAAGTCAAAGCATACAATGATTAGTGCAAGAACATCTAGCAATCATGGCGGGAAAAGGTTACATCTATGCATAGTGATATTACCGAGAAGACAAGAGACATAGCACGACTTCAATGTAATAGGTTTGTTCGCTAGACCTATACTCGGGAGAAGGGCTACAAAGGACTCAACAGACCGTCACTCCCGCGATCTACCTCACGATCCGGAATATAGGGTGCAATCGCGAGATAAATACGGTATAGGCACCATGCCCACACAATATCTATCACTCACCCATTGGCCTAATGAGCAAGCGCTATACGATCCTATGCATAACATAATTCTAGTCCAACTATGCTAAACATATAATCAAAGTAAACTAAGAACAATATAATTGAGAACATAATCAAATAGAGCAAAGTCAAGTCGATATAATAGAATAGAATAAAGTACTACTCATAGTATCATGAACAATGATGAATATTACAAGAATGTAGAGGGGAATTACCAAGAACTCCGACAGATCCGGACTCCAAGCTAGGCTTGATTCCCTCTAGATCTATTCCTATGTAGCTATGCTACTAAACTATGGAGCTCTAATTGAGATGGTGGCTCGGCTTCTCGAATTCTGATGAGAGAATGAACTCTTGAATGAATTCTAGGGTTTCACCCGGGGCCGGGGGCTCGAATATATAGCCCCCTAGGATGAACCACAGCCCTCGGATCAAACCGACCTAAATGGACGATAATTATTCATCCTCAAAGGCGGTGGAGGCAGGATCCACGAGACTCCACCTGATTGGTGGAGATGGGGAGTCGGCCGACTTCCCCCCTGGGTCGGCCGACTGCCCACCCTGCCAGGTGGGGCCCAGCCTTCAGGGGTCGCCTTCTGGAGTCTTCTAGATTATATAATTTTACCCGTTCGGTCTTTATCTCTATGTAATCATGACATGTGGGCCTCCTTTGGTTCTCTTTCGATAACCCCCGCGAAATAGACAATCACCAAAACTCGTGGAATTACATCGGTGTAACCCCTATATCTAACAGGTGAACTCATATTAGTCCTTTCTCTTGCTGCGTTGATGGTATAAAATTGATACTTAACGACCGTCAACACTCCACGACTCTAGAACATCCATAATTGCACACACGACTGTCCTGCCGCACGGTCGGATCCTATTGCATCCTATGGCTCTCGGCACCAGGTCAAGCACGCCTGTATGCCATGGTTAAGCCATTTTGATGCCTCTCACCTCTCCACCATAGAGTTTTCCATCACCTGAGAGCCTGAAGGGCCCTTAACCATGCCTCCACGGCTCCAAAACTGCCATATTTGCACACTCGACCATGCTTTGCCGCACGGTCGGTTCCAACGCATTTTATGGCTCCGGCTCGAGTCAAGCATGCCCGTACGCCATGGTTAAGGCATTTTGACACCTC
The DNA here is from genome assembly GCA_018135685.1 of Themeda triandra. Classification (NCBI taxonomy): domain Eukaryota; kingdom Viridiplantae; phylum Streptophyta; class Magnoliopsida; order Poales; family Poaceae; genus Themeda; species Themeda triandra. The sequence continues at coordinate 71,033 of JAENPR010001706.1, read as the reverse complement.
CGGCCTCTCAACCATAGCGTTTGCCATCACTCGAGAGCTTGAACGGCACTTAACCTCGGCTCCACGGCTCCAGAACTGCCATATTTGCACACACGACTTTGCTGCCACACGGCCGGTTCCTGCGCATCCTACGGCTCCTCGCACCAAGTCAAGCACGCCCATGCACTATGGTTAAGGCGTTTTGACACCGCTGGCCTCTCGACCACAGCATTTTTTGCCGCCCAAGAACCCGAATGGCCCTTAACCATGGCTCCACCGCTCTAGAACTGCCATATTTGCACACACGACTATGCTACCGCACAGCCAGTTCCTGCATGTCCTATAGCTCTCGACACTAGGTCAAGCACGACCGTATGCCATGGTTAAGGCGTTTTGACGCCTCTGGCCTCACCACCACAATATTTGTCATCACCCGAGAGCCCGAACGGCCCTTTAACTATAGCTCCACGACTCCAGAACATCCATAATTGCACACACGACTGTGCTTTGCCGCACGCCCGGATCCCCGTGCATCCTACGGCTCTCGGCACCGGGTCAAGCACGCCCGTACGCCATGGTTAAGCCATTTTGATGCCTCTCACCTCTCCACCATAGAGTTTTTCATCACCCGAGAGCCCGAAGGGCCCTTAACCACGGCTCCACGGCTGCAAAACGCCATATTTGCACACACGACCATGCTTTGCCGCACGGTCGGTTCCAACGCATCCTATGGCTCTCGGCACCGAGTCAAGCATGCCGTACGCCATGGTTAAGGCATTTTGACACCTCTGGCCTCTCTACCATAGCATTTGCCATCGCTCGAGAGCCCGAACGGCCCTTAACCTTGGCTCCACGGCTCCAGAACTGCCATATTTGCACACACGACTTTGCTGCCGCACGGCCGGTTCCTACGCGTCCTACGGCTCCTCGCACCAAGTCAAGCACACCCGTACGCCATGGTTAAGCCATTTTGATGCCTCTCACCTCTCCACCATAGAGTTTTTCATCACCCGAGAACCTGAATGGCCCTTAACCATGGCTCCACAGCTCTAGAACTGCCATATTTGCACACACGACCATGCTACCGCACAGCCGGTTCGTGCGTGTCCTACAGCTCTTGACACTAGGTCAAGCATGACCGTATGCCATGGTTAAGGCGTTTTGACGCCTCTGGCCTCACCACCACAATGTTTGTCATCACCCGAGAGCCCGAACGGCCCTTAACTATAGCTCCATGACTCCGAACATCCATAATTGCACACACGACCATGTCCGCCCCGCACGGTCGGATCCCCGTGCATCCTACGGCTCTCGGCACCGGGTCAAGCACGCCCGTACGCCATGGTTAAGCCATTTTGATGCCTCTCACCTCTCCACCATAGAGTTTTTCATCACCCGAGAGCCTGAAGGGCCCTTAACCACGGCTCCACGGCTCCAAAACTACCATATTTGCACACACGACCATGCTGCCGCACGGTCGGTTCCAACGCATCCTATGGCTCTCGGCACTGAGTCAAGCATGCCCGTATGCCATGGTTAAGGCATTTTGACACCTCTAGCCTCTCTACCATAGCATTTGCCATCGCTCGAGAGCCTGAACGGCCCTTAACCTTGGCTCCACGGCTCAAGAACGCCATATTTGCACACACGACCATTTGCTCTTGCACGGTCGGTTCAAACGCATCCTATGGCTCCTCGCACCGAGTCAAGCATGCCCGTACGCCATGGTTAAGGCATTTTGACACCTCTAGCCTCTCCACCACAGCGTTTGTTGCCGCCGAGAACCCGAATGGCCCTTAACCATGGCTCCACCGCTCTAGAACTACCATATTTGCACACACGAATATGCTACCGCACAGCCGGTTCGTGCGTGTCCTACGGCTCTTGACACTAGGTCAAGCATGACCGTATGCCATGGTTAAGGCATTTTGATGCCTCTGGCCTCACCACCACAATGTTTGTCATCACCCGAGAGCCCGAATGGCCCTTAACTATAGCTCCACAACTCTAGAACATCCATAATTGCACACACGACCGTCTTTGCCGCACGGCCGGATCCCGTGCATCCTATGGCTCTCGGCACCGGTTCAAGCACGCCCGTACGCCATGGTTAAGCCATTTTGATGCCTCTCACCTCTCCACCATAGAGTTTTCCATCACCTAAGAGCACGAAGGGCCCTTAACCATGCCTCCACGGCTCCAAAACGCCATATTTGCACACTCGACCATGCTACCGCACGGTCGGTTCCAACGCATTTATGGCTCCGGCTCTTTGAGTCAAGCATGCACGTACGCCATGGTTAAGGCATTTTGACACCTTTGGCCTCTCTACCATAGCGTTTGCCATCACTCGAGAGCCTAATGGCACTTAACCTCGGCTCCACGGCTCCCGAACTACCATATTTGCACACACGACTTTCTTGCCGCACGGTTCCTATCGCATCCTACGGCTCCTCGCACCAAGTCAAGCACGCCCATGCACTATGGTTAAGGTGTTTTGACACCTTTGGCCTCTCCACCACGGCTTTTTTTGCCGCCCAAGAACCCGAATGGCCCTTAACCATGGCTCATGGCTCCATATTTGCACACACGACTATGCTACCGGTTCCCACGTGTCCTATAGCTCTCGACACTAGGTCAAGCATGACCGTATGCCATGGTTAAGGCATTTTGACACCTCTGGCCCCACCACCACAATGTTTGTCATCACCCGAGAGCCCCGAATGGCCCTTAACTATAGCTCCACGACTCGAACATCCATAATTGCACACACGACGTGCTTGGCGCACGGCCGGATCTGTGCATCCTATGGCTCTCGGCACCGGTTCAAGCACACCCGTACGCCATGGTTAAGCCATTTTGATGCCTCTCACCTCTCCACCATAGAGTTTTCCATCACCTGAGAGCCTGAAGGGCCCTTAACCATGGCTCCATGGCAGTAAAACTGCCACATTTGCACATACGACCATGCTGCCGCATGGTCGGTTCCAACGCGTCCTATGGCTCCTGGCACTGAGTGTTGTTCTAAGGCAAAACCTTAGAACCCCCTCCGGTGATAAACCCGAACATACACCATGAGAGATCTTTGAATCTAAATACGAAGTGACATACGAACACAAAATGAACAGAACACAAGCTCAATGCATTCCATTGTATCCCGATCTCTCTTACAGTCCCATCAGGGCCGTATTTATAGGAGCCCGTAGGCATTTACATGACTATAATGCCCTTGAGCAACTTCTCCTGATTTCTCACGTAGGTAGGTAGCAGGGGCGTAACAGTCTTCTTGGTGCTTTTCCGAGTTGCAGTCCGAATGGCCGACAACTCCAGGCCCACCAGGCAGTGAGCAATCTTCACAGGAGCAGCAGCGCGACGTCCCTGCACAAGCAAAGTCCCCACCAGTCGCCCGGTGCTGATTCGATTAGAGGCACCGAAACCGCCCTTGCATGCACGTTTCGGTGGCTTTGCGACCGGGCGAGCTGGATCGCCGATCTGCCCCGATGGCACGGGCGGCCGAAACACCCGGTTATCCTATTCGGTTGACCAACCGAATCGGTCATCTGATCGCGGCCGGCCAAAGCGAGTGACCCGAATCGCTCATTTGGTCGGTCGGGCTGCGTAACAATCGACATCTCGTCATTTTGGCGGGACGGGGTGCCTCGGTCCCGGTTGTCACCCAACGGTAGCCCCTCGGCGGTAGCCGAATTGGCTTGTTCTTCACTTCGGCCGCGTGACCTGCGAATGATAACCAAAATACCAAGCGCCGTCCGCGGAGAGGACAATTTTTTTGGGAACCGTTAATCCGCCTCGGGATGCGTGACCAACACGACGGTTGGCTTAACCGGCCCCAGCCGGGCCGCCGCGGGCGCTATAAAAAGCCCCCGACCGCCGGCGGTCACTTTCCGCCGCACGCGATCTCGATCTCCTGGCTGGCTGATTCGGTTGCCGGTTCTTCCGATCGGTCGGGCGATTCGGTGCCCTAGCGGCCGATTCGGCGACTCGTTTCGGTGCCTCAACCGAAACAGCGTTTCGGCTTCCTAGCCCCTTTGGTGTAGTTCGTTCTCTCCGGCTAGTCATCCCTTTTCGGTTTTCTTCAAGGTGAAGACTTACTTTGCCTTTATTTTTCTTTCTTGAGTAATTTTATCAAAAAGTTCTCAATTTCGTATTCGGTATGCTTGAATATGCTATCTTGTTTTTAATTCCCCATTTTTTCCTTTTGTAGTCCGGTGGGTTTTTTCATTGTGTATTGCTAACATGTCGCGGGTTCCGACTAGCGCCGATGTTTCGGCTTCAAATGCCGACTCGGGTGATGAGTCAGTTTTGGCTTCTCAATCGGCTTCGGGTCCCGGCTCTAGCGAGAGCGATGGACAAAATGTTCCGCCGAGGGGAAAAGGCCGATGCCTCTCGGAGCATTCGCACGAATCGCTCATGAATCGATGAAAACGAAGATGGGGAGGATGACGGGAATGAATATATTGAGTGCTTTGACTCGTCGAGGGTGAAAAGGCGCTCGCATTGCGCGGGCGGGGATGAGGGTATTTCGGCTCCTTATCTTTGAAGAGGTAGCCGAATCTATCCTGCTCGACCACCGAGGCCGCCAAGAGGACCGAGGCACACTTTGGCTGGTCATGCCGCTGGACCCGGTCCAAATCTACGTCCGTATCTTGAACCGGTACCCGGCGTGATGGTATTTTGACCGCGCCGAGCGTAGCCGGCCGATCTCCTGGGACCAAGAGTACCCAAGGCCCGAGCCTACCGAAGCTCTTGTATTCGAGAGACTATTTTAAAGCTGGACTGCACTTCCCCCTTGAAGGATTTGTTGCGAAGTATTGGACGCATTTAACTTGCGAGATTCACCATCGACGCCGAATGCAATTGTGCGCCTCGGGCTGCTATGCCATGGCGCGAAAGATGATGGGCGATGAACGAGCGTGCCGGTGTTTGCTAGGCATTACGAGACTCAATTGTACTCTACATACGGGACCGATGATGCGGGGACGAAAGAACTTCGGTTAGAAGTGGGCTCTTACAACTTTGTCCCCGCAGAAGCAACCCGTCCTTTGCATAGTTCCTACATTTAAGAACAAGTGGCACGATTTGGAAAAAACAACGGTTTTACTACCGTGTATGTGATGATGCTGATGTGGCTCTTGCTAGGGAACAAGGCCGGCCAGAAAGCTCATCCGCTGGCTTCTCTTATGACTCGAATGGAAGGGCTTGTTTCGGCTCTGAAATGATTATGGGGCCGCTTGATGATGTCGTGCTTGAATCCTATCGGCGAGACGGCCGAAAGGCAAACTAGCCGAGATCTGGTTGAGGAGATGCTTTCTCTCGGCAAATGGCCACTTTGTACTAGCCTGAAATTTGATGGCTTTTCGTATCACCAAAAGTGCCGGGGCCTTCGGTCAATCGACCCGACCGCCGGCTATGAGTCAAGTTCGACTTTGTGACGGAGATGGAGAAGAGAGCCAATCGGCTATGTGATCCGTATAATGACAAGGAGTATGATATGAGCATGGCCAAACTTGGGTCCACTGCGGCGTCTCAACCGAATGCTGGAACGCATGAACGTAGAATACCACGATCGGCTTCCCCAATCAAGAGACGGAGAGGGTGAAAGCACGGTCGGCCCGGCCCCGATCGGCTCCGCTACCGAATGCGGTGCGTGGAGGCGGCGGACTCAAGGCCGTGGCGCCCAAGGTGCTCGCGGGCGCGCCAGGCTGAAGCGCAACGACGGCGAGAGATTGGTCGACCGAAACGGCCTCGGGAAGACGATGATATTCGGGTATGTCGCATGCTTGCCAAGCGGGAATGGGTGAAACCCATAAAACGAGCCGCAATCAAGTTATCGTTCTTTGCCAGATCTGATTCGGTTGTGTCCGGGCATACGGTAGAACGACTTGGCTTAAAAATCTAACTTATAGCTTTTTGTCACTGCGACTCGTTTTAAGTGCACATGGATTGTTTGATTGATTCGGCTTGATCGATTCGGTTAACTTCGCAGGAATTCGCCGAATCAAGTGAGGAGGCTTCCTCGATGGGCGCGGCAAAATGAGGAGCGCTCGCGACCTGGCGATCGGCGACCCGGCCGGCCGTGAGCGGATTCAAGGCGACGTCGAAGAAGCGGAAGGTTGGCCAAGATGGAGCTACTTCGGCTCACACCTCGCAGCTTTGGCCCCGGGGAGCCTCCAGCGGCCTAAGTCTGGGTGCGCCTGCCGAAACTGCTGCCCGACCCGCCGAAGCTGCTACGCAGGCCACTTCGGGTAGCGTGCAGGAGATTGTAGGCGGCCCACGGAGTATCACCCCCGTCGTTCGGTGCCCTGGTAAGTCTCGGTTTCATGCCGAATCAACGCGCATGACACCTGAGATGTCAACGAATGTCTTGCTCGGCAAAGGGTTTGTTTCCCTTGAGCCGTCTAGCTTTCGTTTCGGCCCAATGAAGGTGTATTCGGGCTCATGTTCTGCTGATGAACATAGCCCTGAGCGGGAAGAGACTTATGAACTTGCTCGTGCTTTAGGAGTTGATTCTGACACTCGTTTGGTGGCGTACGTGGACCCCCGCGAGGTGGGTATTTTGCCCTCCCAAGCTGCGCTAGGCTTCGGTCAGGAGTGCGGCTCGTCCTTTTCGGCCAGTCAGACCGAACAGGCCTTGTTTGCAACAGACCGAAATGAGATGCTTTCGGCTATCAACTTTCACGCCATTTCGGTGAGTCCTTTGCTTTGCCCGCGCATTTAATTTCCTGGTTCGAGAAATTTTATAAGTATTGGCGTTTGTCTTTTTGTTTGATCGCAGGCTTCGGTTTTATCTGGCGCGTTGCTGAAGCAAGGCCATGCTACCCTGGCCCATGCCGAAAAGCAGCTTCTCCTCAAGGACAGGGAAATTAAACGGCTGGAAGCTAAGCTGGCGGACACCGAAGGCCTTCTCACTCGAGAAGTTGGGAAAACCGAAGCGGCTTTGGACGCTCAAAGGCGGGCCGAATCCGCTCTGGAGACCCAGAAGCAGCTTGAGCGCGATGCGCGTCAAGATGCCGAAAGGGCTCAAGCCGCCGAGCGCACAGTGGGTGAAAAGCTGAACAAATTAGCTCTCCTTCTCCGCCGAGTGGTGAACGGCGTCGGTGGGGATTGTGCGCCCCCTGCTGCTGACGAGTCAGCGCTGGAGAAGATTCGGTTTCTTAACCGAGAGCTATCCCAGCTAGACCACGCCATTCAGCTGGGCCGCGAATATGCTGGTTTTGAGACAGCGCGTGCCCTGATGAAGGCGGTGAAGGAGGAGGGCTGCGATCATTTTGAGAAGGCCACATGCTTTGAGAATGCCATGAGCTACTGGAAACCAGACGGTGATGTCCAAGCTGCTGCTAAAAGGTGGTTCTTTGACCTATTCTGGACCGAAGCTGGAGGGCGAGACTTGGCTCTGCCGGGCAGCCTATGCTTGTGCAAGGGTAATTAATTTTGCTGTCTTGCTTGGTTTTTTCTTTCGGTACTTGTACCATTTTGGTTGGTAGTACCGAAACTGATATGGCTTTCGATATTGCAGGATCCTAGTGAGCAACCGGCTATCAAGGAGCGGGTCCAAGCTTACATGGAAGAGCGCGATGCCGGGAGGGCTCCCCAGGCCGTGCATACACCGGTGGGCACCCCGAAGCCCCTCTCGCTATTGCCGAAGAGACCGCCGAAGAAGGACAAGCTCTTGGCGATCCGAAGGAACAAGGACCGAAAGCTGTTTCGGTTGCCGGTCCTCATGATGCTCTATGGCCCGAACCCCTCTACCTCGACCCCCGAAGTTTGAACCACAAGCGCGTGGTTGTGAAGACACACTAAGTACTCTGTTAAGTTGGTTAACTTTTGCGGCCAGCATGTTGGCTGAATGTGGGTGTGCTGTAATGCTACAACTTTTAGTTGGGATGTGGCTTCGGCTCTTAAAGCCGAATTGCTTGGAACAACACTTTCGGTGTTAATGTTTAGTTTGGCCGAACGCGTGTTGCCGGGTTTGGCGTTTACTTCGATGTGTGATGCTCTTCGGTCTTCTGGCCAAATACATGTTTAAAAGCGCCATCCCGCCCCGTCTTTTTAGACCGAAGAGCGAATGACTGGTTAAGCTCTAAGTAGGATTCGGTTTGTGCAACCGAATCACTACCGTATGGCGGATATTGTTTTTCGAGGCCAAGTACGTGCCAAGTTTATCTGATTGCAGATGTCGTGCCACCCTTCGGTGTTCGTACCTGATTGAGGTTTACTTGGAAAGCGCCGTCCCGCCCCGGCTTTTTTTATACCGAAGGGGTGCCTTATGCTTAGCTTAGTTCGAATTGTTCGGCCATTGCACCGAATTGGTGTTTGTAGGATTCGGTACTTGAGTTACGTGACCCATTCCGCCCGTCTTTTCGGACTAGGGGTATAGTTTTAAACAAAAATGTAGTAATATTTCTCTTTATTCTCTTGTTACAAGTATGCGGCTATTACGGTTGAAGGTTGCGCATCACCACCCGAAATATTTTTGGTTTGACCGAGGCCGGCATGTGGCTCTGCGGTTTGTGGCTAGGATGCACAAACCCGTGGTGGAAGCGGTTGCTCTCGAGTTGGGCGACGCCGGCCAAGACACGGGGTATTGGTTTCGGTGATCTAACCAAAGCTCGTAACGAGCCCCGATGCGACATCGCGACTGCGTTGCACCATGATCTATGGGAACCTCATGATGATTCCACATTACCATTAGGCGGCACATGGTCGTGCGAACGAACGCGGTGAATGGCACGTGCTTTCCGGCTACTTGGCGGGTGAGCCCGGGTCGACCTTGGGGCTTGTGACCGGCGAGGTATATCTTGTGAGGACCGAATGTCCTCACTAGGAACACCGAAACCAAATGTGGTGTATCTCTTTGCCACCCGAATTCGCTCCTTCCTGAGGCCTCTCATGCCTATTTGACAATGACTTAACCCCTCTCTCATGTTTGAGCTAGAACATTCTTGGTGGAATGATCTGCAAGAGAGTTTTGGGTGCCCTTATATAGGGTTCAGTGACCCAAGGGTTCATAACTACACTGAACTACCTTGGTTATTAAATTCGACGGTACTTTTCATTATTAATTGCGCTGTTGCAACGCACGTGACCGTGTGTTGGAGGTATTTCTTGCCCCTTCGGCTTGTTTTGGTTGCTTGCAACCTTTTAAATTGATACCGAATATATGGACGGGCGCTTGTTGCTGACCGTTTTCGGTGATTGTGTAGCGATGTTCTTGCCTTTTTGAGTAACTCGGTCATACAACCAATTGTACGACGTATGCATACGTTTGGGATATCTCCTGCTGTTTCCGCGAGAATTCCCGACCTTCTACGGCCTTATAGGTTGCTTGCAACCTTTTGCTATTGTTGCTAACCGAAGCGCATTCGGTAGGCCGAGTCGCATGAACATGAATATAATTCCGCGAAGCATAATCATAGACAAAGTTAAACTTATTACATGGGATGCCTCATTAAAAAACCTCGGTGAGGAAAAAGAGTGCAGAGCCCGAATGTCTTTAGACAAGAGTACCGAAATTACATGAAATTAAATTATTACATCTCCCTCTCCGAGCACGCCATAGTCATGGATAGAATTGACGCAAATTATCTGCGTTCCAAGTGTGGGCTGATTCGTTTGCCGTCTTCGGTTACCAAGGTGAATACGCCGTCTTGACCTTTCTTGCCACGATGTACGGTCCGTACCATGGTGGCAACTTGCCTTGTTTATCTGGTTGGCGGATAAGAACCATGTCCCCGGATTAATGTCTTTCCTCGGGATTTTCTTGTCTCTCCAACTTTTGGTTTTGGCGTGATATCTTCTAGATTATCGCGGCACGAAGCTTCCTTTGGTCGACGTTTCTACGTCTACCATTCTACGAATCGGGTTGGTGGGCGATATCTACATCCCGAACAAGCCCATCCTTACTTCTTCGGCGTTATGGCTTCTTCACCAAACAACGGCCGAAATGGGGTGAAACCCGTAGCTCGGACACTGGAGACATTGTGACCCCAAACGGCGGTGACCGCTCTTGGGCCCATTTCCCTTTCTTTGATTCCTCGAGCATCTTTGAGATGGTGGTGAAAATATCACCGTTTGCTCTTTCAACCGCCCCATTCGACTCCGGGTGATTCACCGAGCGAATGACAGTTTAATCCCCAACTCTTCACAAAACGTTCGAATTGTGCCAAGTCAAATTGTTTGCCGTTGTCAGCCGTGATGTACGAGGGTACCCCGAATCGGCGGATGATTCAACGCCATACGAAATTCACCAAAGTCCCCGAAGTTATCTTGGCTAGCGGCTTGGCTTCCACCCATTTGGTGAAGTACTCCCGAACCCTTCTTTGCATATTTGAGGTTCCCGGGAGCTGGGGGTAACGGTCCAACAATGTCTACACCCCAACGCGAGCGGCCGGGTCGGGAATACGGGTGACGTGGGGTTAGGCTGGAGAATTCTGCTTCTTTGCGAACATCTGACAACCCCTGCATGTTTTCACAATCTCTTTAGCGTCGATTACGGCCGTCGGCCAATAGAATCCCTGCCTCATTGCTCTATGGGCAATTTCGTGATGACCTCTGTGAGCTCCGCATGAACCCGAATGTATCTCGGTGAGCAGCTGTTTCCCTTCTCCTCTGCTTATGCATTTGAGCATTGGAGCTACTACACCCTCCTTGTACATGTTTTCCCCAATAATGGAGAATTGCTTCATCCTGGAGTTCATTCAGTGCATGTCTTTCTTTGAGGCTGGTTCGTATGAACCGTTGAGGTATGCCCAGATGGGTGCCCTCCAGTCGTCGCTTGCGATTGCGTGAACGACCGAAGGTGACTCTTCTTCTTCCTTGACTGACCATGGCTTGTTAGGACTTGGTAAAAAACATCGGTGGCAATGGGTGGCATTGGCTCTGCTTTTGCTAACTCATCGGCTTCGGTGTTCTCCGAGCCTTGGAATGTACTTTAGGGTGAAACCTGTGAAGTACTTCTCCATTCTCCTTACGGTGGCCCGGGTATGTGGCTAGCTCGGGGTCCTTTCTTGTGTATTCTTTGGACATGGCCGACCACTATCGTGAGTCGGGACCGAATCACACAACGTCGGACTCCGAGTGCTCGAGCTTTCGTAACCCCGCGTCGCTTCGTATTGGTGTGTTGTTCGTGGTGAGGAAATGCAATCTTCTTCGTCACGTGCCGTATTCTTGGCCCATTCGGTGGTGTCGGTATGGGCGATATTCCTGCGCCTCTTTGAACACCACGACCCGTCGCGATGTACGGTCCATTCGGGTTCATCGAGAACCGCTTTGTGGAGTCGTCCGCATTCGGTGTCGATCTGCTATGAAGTCTGCTAACACCTGTGACTTGATGGCGATCGTGCTCAAATGATATTATGTATTCATTCAGCTCATTTGCCCACTTGCCGAATCGGCCTATTGCTTCGGTGTTGCGAAATAAAGATTCCAGTTTCTTTGAGATGACAAGACCCGAATCGGGTGCGCTTGGAAATAGTGCTTGAGCTTCACGGAAGCCATCACTCTGTGTATGCAATCTTTTCCGGCTCGGTGTAATTCACCTTAGCACCCGAAAGGGCTTCGAGACGAAGTAGATGGGGAATTGTTGCATTTTGCCCTCATATTCCTTCTCCTCAACCAATCTTTGCGCTTCTTGCTCTGCTGGCGCGCGTTTAGATATAATATCGAGTTGCTCGGATGTTGGCTTCGACGGTGTGGGGAGTCTAGTGAGATACTTCTTGAGTTCCTCGAAAGCTTGCTTTGTTGTTCCGGTCCCCAACCGAAAAGTCGATGCATTTCGGAGTGCTCTGAAAAATGGTAATCCCTTTCGGCTGATCTTGATATGAACCTGCTTAATGCCGCAATTCTCCCTGTGAGTTTCTGCACTTCCTTCCTGCTTTGAGGCGGTGCCATGTTTGCAATGGCTGCAATCTTCTCTGGGTTGGCTTCTATACCCCTGGCGGAGACCAAACAACCGAGTAGCTTCCCTTTGCTGATACCGAATACGCACTTGTCGGGGTTAAGTTTGAGGCCGCTTGAACGCAGATTTGCAAATGTTTCTCTGAGATCATCGATGTGTGCGTCCCTTTGGTCGCTCTTTACCACAATGTCGTCCACATAGGAAACGAGATTGTTCTTCTTCTTCTGCTCCCAGAATATTTCGTCAGTTAACCTGGAGAAGGTCGGCCCGGCGTTCCTTAGCCCTTCGGGCATTCTCTTGTAACAAAAGGTGCCGTCTGGTGTGATGAAACTTGTCTTTTCCTGGTCTTCCGGTCAAGCCATATCTGGTGATAACCCGAAAAACAATCGAGCAAACTCATTATCTCACGACCCGACCGCAATGTCCACCAATTTGTCTATCCTGGGCAATGGATATGGGTCCTTCGGGCAATGCTTGTTGAGATCGGTGAAATCAACGCACATTCACCATTTGCCATTCTTCTTCTTTACCATGACCACGTTTGCTAGCCATTCGGTCTTTGCACTTTTTCGATTACATCGGCATCCAACAGCCTCTGCACTTGACAGCTGCTTCTTTGTTGCTCTTTAAATCGATATTTTGCGGAGCTTCGCTTCCTAGGCCTGGGCGACTGTTCACGTTCAAGCTATCTTTGTGCAATACTTCGGTCTACTCCCTGCCGGATCGCGTGTTGACCAAGCAAACACGTCTCGATTTTCGACGGGAATTCCGTCAATCTTGAGGCTTCGCCACGACCCAAACTTGCGCCGATATTGACGCATTCGTCGAGCCGATTCGGGCTCAAGGACACCCGAATTGTTTCTTCTGCGAGGAGCGCCTTTGGCTCTTTGTTGTTACTTTGGTCTTCCTCTTCCTTCGTTTGAGTTTGGATTTCACCTCGTGCACCATCTTTGTATCCTGGTATGGGTTTTCCGTCAATTCTCCTTCTTTGAGATCGATCTCCGAATACCGAAATGATGCCGGTGGGTGAAGGTATTTTCATACACAGTGAGTTTGCCGAATCACCATGTCATATTTGTTGATGATACCTCTGCTTAGAAAATGGTCAGTATACGGGTAATCAATGTCGACTAAATCGAATGCGATTTCTTCCACTCGACTTTTGTATCCTCGCTGAACGCAACCGTGATTGTTTTCTTGCCAATCGCGTCTATTCTCCTTCCGCCGAAACCGAATAGGGGTTCCACTGCTGGTCAAGTGTTTTTCGGTCTAGTTTCATCTTGTCGAATGCCTTGGTGAAGAGTATATCTGCTGAACCGCCGTTGTCGATCGGAATGTTGTGGAGGGTATATCCTCCAACATACGCTGTAACTACCAAGGCATCGCGGTGTGGGAAGTCCTTCACTCGAAATCGATTCGAAAAGGTGATAGGGGTTGTACGCAAAGCGGCGCGCATCGGTGTTTTTGGTGAGATGGTCAATACTCTCTTGACAAAGTCTCGTCTGGCCCTCTTGTTATCGTGCTCCAAGTTGGATCCACCCGTGATGGCGTAGATATGCCCGCTAGAGTTCATCATGTTAGTTGGTGCGACTGTGTTGACTATTTGCAGCTCTCTTAAAGTTTCTGGGTTCGCTGACTGCTGCGCTGCGTGCTGATCAATCGTGGCTGAAGATGATGTGGCTGCCTGAAATGCCTGATTGTGCATTGGCATAGGTTGGTGATATTGCGCCATATGGGGCATCGGCCACGCCATCGGTTCTTTGGTATACTGCGCCGGTGGCGGGTTACATGGTGCACAGGTGAAAGCCGGATGGTGAAACGCTTGCCGAGGAGGTGCCATGGTATGATAAACGTGCTTTCTGCCTCATTCGGTTTGGGCGCTTCGTCCTTTTCCCGCCGCTCCTTTGCTAGGCGGGTATATTTGCACTCTTTTGTTGTATGGCCCTTGTCCTCGCCACACACGACACAATACTGTGTTCTGGGCTGGCCTCTGCCTCTGCCCCTTCCACGCCCGCCGCCGGAACCTCTACCACCCCTACCCTGGTTACCAAAGTTTTTGGTTTTGTTCGGCTGGTTTTGGGTTGAGTCTTCCTGCACATTGTTCACGGCGGTGGACTTTGACTCATTCTTCTGCTGAGCTTGCTGATTCGGTTGGCTGGACTTGGGTGATGCTTGCTTGATATTATACCTTGTTGCTTTCCGTTGCACTAAGTCTTCCTCGATCTAGCGAATCGCATCGATCAAGCAGTTGTTTGATTGTTGTTGGTGGTACACCGGACATGGCTTGAGCGCAAGGCCCTATCTTCGGTCCCTTGATCGCCGCGCGATAACAATATCGTCTGACACATTCGGTAGCTGAGCTTTCAATTGAATTATCCTCTCCAGGTATTTTGACAGTGATTCGTCGTCCTGCTGGAACAGATTCATGAGATCCGCCGTTGTTTTCTTGTCTGTTTGGAACCCTTGAAAGGTGGTGAGCAGATCCGCCTTCACTGATGCCATGAAGTGACCGACAACGGTCATTGGGACACGAACCGGTCGTATGCTACATCTGTTAAAGCCATGACCAACGATTTCGCGAGGATCATGTCGTTGCCGCCCCGAATGGACACATGCTTCATAACTTGTAATAAACCTTCTCGGGTTGGATCGCCCATTGAAACTTGGCAACTTCGGTTACGTAACCCAGTGGCCAAGGACATCTTTGGATTTCCAGTGATAATGGGGATGCCAAGTCTATTGCTTCGGCTATTTCCCTTCGTGATTTTTCTCCCAAAATGATAACATCTTTCTCTTGATTTTTCCCCGAGGATGATCGGAGGGTCCGAATTTCCTTTCTAGTTTCTCTGCTTCTTCTCTTGCTTGGTTGATTGCCTCTTGGTTTGCCGACATTCGGTTTTGTGTCACCGTTTGGGCTGCATCGATCGTGATGCGCTTCGGGGCATTCACCTTGGCAGGGCACTCTTCTAACGCTTCGATGGCCGGGCGTTTTGTACGTCCGATCCCTCGGCTCTTCGGTTTCTTCTTCTTCGGGGTCTTCGGTTGTGCGAGGCCTCCGAAAGCGCACCTCCTAGTGCACCAAGTTCGCTTGTGCCGCCCTCTTGATTATCTTGGACCGTTGTGTCGCCATTTGGTCAATGCTTTGGTGCCACCGCACCTTCGGCTTCTTGAATAGAAACTCCCGATTGCAAAGTACGGACTGTAGAACTTCGGTGGGTGCAACCGAATACGTGACTACGAGGTTCCTTGGATGACCCTACACCTGTCTTCACCTTGCCTTTCGGAGCCATGGTATGTTCGGCGACAACCACGGTGGGCGCCAATGTTGTTCTAAGGCAAAACCTTAGAACCCCCTCCGGTGATAAACCCGAACATACACCATGAGAGATGCTGAATCTAACTACGAAGTGACATACAGAACACAAAATGAACAGAACACAAGCTCAATGCATTCAATTGTATCCCGATCTCTCTTACAGTCCCATCAGGGCCGTATTTATAGGAGCCCGTAGGCATTTACATGACTATAATGCCCTTGAGCAACTTCTCCTGATTTCTCACGTAGGTAGGTAGCAGGGGCGTATGTAGGGTCGAGATGGACTAGAGGGGGGGTGAATAGTCCTTCCTAAAAACTTACGCACCGGCTAACCGAAACAAATGCGGAATTAATACTATCGGTCTAGCCAAGACTAACCCCCACTAACTACAACTCTAGTAGCACCTTGTAAAAGATCCTAAACAAGAAGCAAGGTGCTAAACTAGCTAGTGCTCACCTAAACAATTCTAGCTTGCAAGGTCACACAAACCTAAGCAACTAGTACTTTAGCGAACCGGGGAGCACCTACACAATTCTAATGAGCAAAAGCACTAAGCCAAACCTAAGCTCACTAGATGCTCAAGGACAAGGCTACACAAGCCGAACCCAAGAGCGCAATTCACTTAACTACACAAGCTAAGCAAGACACTAAAACTACTTCTAGCTACACAAGCAAGAAGGTGCTCAACTAGCTACACAAGCAAACGAGCACAAGAGCCACTACTCAAGCTAAGCGGGAATGTAACAAATGTAAATGCAAGCTTGAGCTAGAGGGGATGCAAACCACCGCAAAGAGTGGACACACGAAGTCGCGGCGGTGGCGAATCACCGGGCGTAGAGACCAACCACCTCGCACACAATCACAAGGGGGTCGAAGCCTCACACACACAAGCACAAGGAGGTCGAAGCCTCGGCAATCACAAATCGACACACGATTTTTCCCCGGTTCACTTGGTCGCCACCAAGCTACGTCCGGTGTGGCGATACACCAACTTGGTGATGAGATGGCCGCTCAAGTTGGCTCACCGCCAACAACCCCTGGGGAGCCCCAACTCCAATCAACACAAGAACGGGATCCTCCAAGCCACGCTCAACTAAAGTAGCCAATTCGCGCTCCCGCGGGGAAGGCTCAAGAACCCCTCACAAATCCTCCTTCGGAGCACCGCACAATCTCCACGGGTGCTACAACGAAGTCTCTTGCCTCCAAGCCGTCTAGGAGGTGGCGACCCCCAAGAGTAACAAGCACACCGGCTTGCAACACGATCACCTAGTGCCACTCGATGCAAATCTCTCAATGCAACGCACTAGAATCGCTCACTCACTCGATCGGATGATCTCTATCAAGCTCAAGTGAGTAGAGGGCTCTCCAAGCACTCTCCAAGGTGGACACCAAGTCCCCAAGGTGCTAAGCAACCAGCCATGGCCGAGCAACCCCTCTATTTATAGCCCTAAGGGCCAAAATAGCTGTTGCCCCCACGCTGGAAAAAGTGAGGCGCGCCGGACGCATCCGGCCTCCACCGCCGGACGCTCCAAGCCGCGTCCGGCGCTCCATCTTGCGCCACGTGTCCCCTCGATTCGAAGACGACCGTTGGCTCCCAACGGCTAACTCCTCGACCGCGCGAATGTACTCCACCGGACGCCACCACGGTGATCGCACCGCGTCCGCCGCTGCGTCCGGCCGCGTCCGCCGCCGGCGTCCGGCGTCCCGACGCGCGCACGACTCGGCCCCTGAAGTTTACGGTCCGAGTCCGGCGCACACCGGGCCGCGCCACCACGGCGTCCGGCGCTCGAGACACGGCTCAACCGGCTGCTCGCGTCAAGCCACCACGCGCCGGACGCGTCCGGCCCCGCGCTGCCGCCCAGCGTCCGGCGCCTTTAAAACAACGATTTCCAACCCCGCGAACGCCAACTTCTCCAACAATTTTCATCCGGCGCAATAGAAAATAGGCCTCCAATTTTCCAGAACACGCCGAATCCCGCCTCGCAAGCTCGGCGGGAGGGAGAGAGGGACCCAAACCCAACTCAACCCTGCAAACCAACGCGCGATCAATGCCACCTTTGTAAATGTGCCAACACCATCAAGTGTACATCACCATGTGCATGTGTGTTAGCATTTTCACAATCATTTTCAAAGGATTTTTCTCTTGTTCTCACGGCGCCACTCGATCCTAGCATGTCACAATGTTAGATCGCTCAAGTGGCACTAGATGACCGAGATGCAAACAAGTTTGCCCCTCTTGATAGTACGGCTATCAATCCTAAATCCGGTCATCAACTTCTCTACACTCCTCATGACCGGTGAAATGAAATGCCCTATAGCATACCTTTGCCTTGCGCATTTCCACTTCCACTGTCTTCCACCAAAGTGCCAATGCAACACATGCACCGACACGATCTCAAGTTGATATGATCCACTTCATATCATCATGCAACCTTCACGGTCCATCGATCTTGATCTCACTTGCTCTTCACCGCCTCATGGTCCATCGGAGCCAAGTCATGCCCGAGCTTCACCCTCACTAGGTCCATCGCTCCACTGCCTCGACTTGTCCTTCACACATCCTCCGGTCTCGAGCCAAGCCTCATCTCGATCTTCACCATCGGTCACATGACTCCATGTCATGTCACATATTCAATGAAGCTCCTTCATCTCACAATCACTTGTGGACTAAATCCCTGTGTATTCTCATGATCACACAATTAGTCCACCTAAGTTGTCACTCAATTATCAAAACCAAACAAGGGACCTTTCAGCGTAACAGTCTTCTTGGTGCTTTTCCGAGTTGCAGTCCGAATGGCCAACAACTCCAGGCCCACCAGGCAGCGAGCAATCTTCACAGGAGCAGCAGCGCGACGTCCCTGCACAAGCAAAGTCCCCACCAGTCGCCCGGTGCTGATTCGGTTAGAGGCACCGAAACCGCCCTTGCATGCACGTTTCGGTGGCTTTGCGACCGGGCGAGCTGGACCGCCAGTCTGCCCGCGACTGGCACAGGCGACCGAAACACCCAGTTATCCTATTCGGTTGACCAACCGAATCGGTCATCTGTTCGCGGCCAGCCAAAACGAGTGACCGAATCGCTCATTTGGTCGATTCGGCTGCGTAACCGAATCGACATCTCGTCATTTCGGCAGGACGGGGTGCCTAGGTCCCGGTTGTCACCCGACACTGAGTCAAGCAAGCCCGTACGCCATGGTTAAGGCATTTTGACACCTCTGGCCTCTCTACCATAGCGTTTGTCGTCGCTCGAGAGCCTGAACGGCCCTTAACATCGGCTCCACGGCTCCAGAACTGCCACATTTGCACACACGACTTTGCTGCCGCACGGCCGGTTCCTATGCGTCCTACGGCTCCTCGCACCAAGTCAAGCACGCCCATGCAGCATGGTTAAGACGTTTTAACACCTTTGGCCTCTCCACCATAGCGTTTATTACCGCCCAAGAACCCGAATGGCCCTTAACCATGGCTTCACAGCTCTAGAACTGCCATATTTGCACACACGACTATGCTACCGCATAGCCAGTTCCTGCATGTCCTATAGCTCTCGACACTAGGTCAAGCACGACCGTATGCCATGGTTAAGGCATTTTGACGCCTCTGGCCTCACCACCACAATATTTGTCATCACCCGAGAGCCCGAACGGCCCTTAACTATAGCTCCACGACTCCAGAACATCCATAATTGCACGCACGACTGTGCTGCCGCACAGCTGGATCCTGTGCATCCTACGGCTCTCGGCACCGGGTCAAGCACGCCCGTACGCCATGGTTAAGCCATTTTGATGCCTCTCACCTCTCCACCATAGAGTTTTTCATCACCCGAGAGCCAGAAGGGCCCTTAACCACAGCTCCACGGCTGCAAAACTGCCATATTTGCACACACGACTATGCTACCGCACAGCCAGTTCCTGCATGTCCTATAGCTATCGACACTAGGTCAAGCACGACCGTATGCCATGGTTAAGGCGTTTTGACGCCTCTGGCCTCACCACCACAATTTTTGTCATCACCCGAGAGCCCGAACGGCCCTTAACTATAGCTCCATGACTCCAGAACATCCATAATTGCACACACGACTGTGCTGCCGCACGCCCGGATCCCCGTGCATCCTACGGCTCTCGGCACCGGGTCAAGCATGCCCGTACGCCATGGTTAAGCCATTTTGATGCCTCTCACCTCTCCACCATAGAGTTTTTCATCACCCGAGAGCCCGAAGGGCCCTTAACCACGGCTCCACGGCCGCAAAACGCCATATTTGCACATACGACCATGCTTTGCCGCACGGTCGGTTCCAACGCATCCTATGGCTCT
Organism: Themeda triandra; assembly: GCA_018135685.1. NCBI lineage: Eukaryota > Viridiplantae > Streptophyta > Magnoliopsida > Poales > Poaceae > Themeda > Themeda triandra. The sequence goes on along the minus strand of JAENPR010001706.1, from coordinate 51,515 downwards.
CGGCACTGAGTCAAGCATGCCCGTATGCCATGGTTAAGGCATTTTGACACCTCTAGCCTCTCTACCATAGCATTTGCCATCGCTCAAGAGCCCGAACGGCCCTTAACCTTGGCTCTACGGCTCCGAACGCCATATTTGCACACACGACCATGCCGCCGCACGGTCGGTTCCAACGCATCCTATGGCTCCCGGCACTTTGAGTCAAGCATGCCCGTACGCCATGGTTAAGGCATTTTGACACCTCTAGCCTCTCCACCACAGCGTTTGTTGCCGCCGAGAACCCGAATGGCCCTTAACCATGGCTCCACAGCTCTAGAACGCCATATTTGCACACACGAATATGCTACCGCACAGCCGGTTCGTGCGTGTCCTACAGCTCTTGACACTAGGTTAAGCATGACCGTATGCCATGGTTAAGGCATTTTGATGCCTCTGGCCTCACCACCACAATGTTTGTCATTACCCGAGGGCCTGAATGGCCCTTAACTACAGCTCCACGACTCCAAACATCCATAATTGCACACATGACTTGTCTTTGCCGCACGGTCGGATCCTGTGCATCCTATGGCTCTCGGCACCGGTTCAAGCACGCCTGTACGCCATGGTTAAGCCATTTTGATGCCTCTCACCTCTCCACCATAGAGTTTTCCATCACCTGAGAGCCTGAAGGGCCCTTAACCATGCCTCTACGGCTCCAAAACTGCCATATTTGCACACTCGACCATGCTGCCGCACGGCCGGTTCCAACGCATTTTATGGCTCCCGGCTCTGAGTCAAGCATGCCTGTACGCCATGGTTAAGGCATTTTGACACCCTTGGCCTCTCTACCATAGCCTTTACCGTCACTCGAGAGCCTGAACGGCACTTAACCTTGGCTCCACGGCTCCAGAACTGCCATATTTGCACACACGACTTTGCTGCCGCACGGCCGGTTCCTATGCGTCCTACGGCTCCTCGCACCAAGTCAAGCACGCCCATGCACCATGGTTAAGATGTTTTAACACCTTTGGCCTCTCCACCATAGCGTTTATTACCGCCCGAGAACCCGAATGGCCCTTAACCATGGCTCCACAGCTCTAGAACTGCCATATTTGCACACACGACTATGCTACCGCACAGCCAGTTCCTGCATGTCCTATAGCTCTCGATACTAGGTCAAGCACGACCGTATGCCATGGTTAAGGCGTTTTGACGCCTCTGGCCTCACCACCACAATATTTGTCATCACTCGAGAGCCCGAACGGCCCTTAACTATAGCTCCACGACTCGCCGCACGGCCCGGATCCTCACGGCATCCTACGGCTCTCGGCACCGGGTCAAGCACGCCCGTACGCCATGGTTAAGCCATTTTGATGCCTCTCACCTCTCCACCATAGAGTTTTTCATCACCCGAGAGCCCGAAGGGCCCTTAACCACGCTCCACGGCCGCAAAACCGCCATATTTGCACACACGACCATGCTTTGCCGCACGCACGGTCGGTTCCAACGCATTCTATGGCTCTCGGCCGAGTCAAGCATGCCCGTACGCCATGGTTAAGGCATTTTGACACCTCTGGCCTCTCTACCATAGCGTTTGCTATCGCTCGAGAGCCTGAACGGCCCTTAACCTTGGCTCCATGGCTCCGAACGCCATATTTGCACACACGACCATGCCGCCGCACGGTCGGTTCAACGCATCCTATGGCTCCCGGCACCGAGTCAAGCATGCCCATACGCCATGGTTAAGGCATTTTGACACCTCTAGCCTCTCCACCACAGCGTTTGTTGCAGCCTAAGAACCCGAATGGCCCTTAACCATGGCTCCACGGCTCTAGAACTGCCATATTTGCACACACGAATATGCTACCGCACGGCCTTTGTTCGTGCGTGTCCTCTGACTCTTGACACTAGGTCAAGCAAGACCGTATGCCATGGTTAAGGCGTTTTGATGTCTCCGGCCTCACCACCACAATGTTTGTCATCACCCGAGAGCCCGAACGGCCCTTAACTACTGCTCCACGACTCCAACATCCATAATTGCACACACAACCGTGCTTTGCCGCACGGTCGGATCCCCGTGCATCCTATGGCTCTCGGCACCGGGTCAAGCACGCCCGTACGCCATGGTTAAGCCATTTTGATGCCTCTCACCTCTCCACCATAGAGTTTTCCATCACCCGAGAGCCCGAAGGGCCCTTAACCATGCCTCCACGGCTCCAAAACTGCCATATTTGCACACTCGATCATGCTTTGCCGCACGGTCGGTTCCAACGCATTTTATGGCTCCCGGCTCCGAGTCAAGCATGCCCGTACGCCATGGTTAAGGCATTTTGACACCTCTCCGGCCACTCTACCATAGCGTTTGCCATCACTCGAGAGCCCGAACGGTACTTAACCTTGGCTCCACGGCTCCGTAACTGCCATATTTGCACTCACGACCATGCTGCCGCACGGTCCGGTTCCAACGCATCCTATAGCTCCTGGCACTGAGTCAAGCATGCCCGTACGCCATGGTTAAGGCATTTTGACACCTCTGGCCTCTCCACCACAGCGTTTGTTGTCGCCCGAGAACCTGAATGGCCCTTAACCATGGCTCCACGGCTCTAGAACATCCATATTTGCACACACGAATATGCTGCCGCACAGCCGGTTCGTGCGTGTCCTACAGCTCTTGACACTAGGTCAAGCATGACTGTATGCCATGGTTAAGGCGTTTTGATGCCTCTGGCCTCACCACCACAATGTTTGTCATCACCCGAGAGCCCGAACGGCCCTTAACTATAGCTCCACGACTCCGAACATCCATAATTGCACACACGACCGTGCCGCGCACGGTCCGGATCCCCGTGCATCCTATGGCTCTCGGCACCGGGTCAAGCACGCCCATACGCCATGGTTAAGCCATTTTGATGCCTCTCACCTCTCCACCATAGAGTTTTCCATCACCGAGAGCCCGAAGGGCCCTTAACCATGCCTCCACGGCTCCAAAACTGCCATATTTGCACACTCGACCATGCCGCCGCACGGTCGGTTCCAACGCATTTTATGGCTCCCGGCTCGAGTCAAGCATGCCCGTACGCCATGGTTAAGGCATTTTGACACCTCCGGCCTCTCTACCATAGCGTTTGCCGTCACTCGAGAGCCCGAACGGCACTTAACCTTGGCTCCACGGCTCCCGTAACGCCATATTTGCACACACGACTTTGCTGCCGCACGGCCGGTTCCTGCGTATCCTACGGCTCCTCGCACCAAGTCAAGCACACCCATGCACTATGGTTAAGGCATTTTGACACCGCTGGCCTCTCGACCACGGCATTTGTTGCCACCCAAGAACCCGAATGGCCCTTAACCATGGCTCCACCGCTCTAGAACTGCCATTTTTGCACACACGACTATGCTACCGCACACGGCCCGGTTCCTACGTGTCCTACAGCTCTCGACACTAGGTCAAGCATGACCGTAAGCCATGGTTAAGGCATTTTGACACCTCTGGCCCCACCACCACAATGTTTGTCATCACCCGAGAGCCCGAACAGCCCATAACTATAGCTCCACGACTCCAGAACATCCATAATTGCAAACACGACTGTGCTGGCGCACGGCCGGATCCTGTGCATCCTACGGCTCTCGGCACCGGTTCAAGCACACCCGTACGCCATGGTTAAGCCATTTTGATGCCTCTCACCTCTCCACCATAGAGTTTTCCATCGCCTGAGAGCCTGAAGGGCCCTTAACCATGCCTCCACGGCTCCAAAACTGCCGTATTTGCACACTCAACCATGCTGCCGCACGGTCGGTTCCAACGCATTTTATGGCTCCCGGCTCTGAGTCAAGCATGCCCATGCACTATGGTTAAGGCATTTTGACACCGCTGGCCTCTCTACCATAGCATTTGTCGTCACTCGAGAGCCTGAACGGCACTTAACCTCGGCTCCATGGCTCCAGAACTGCCATATTTGCACACACGACTTTGCTGCCGCACGGCCGGTTCCTACGCATCCTACGGCTCCTCGCACCAAGTCAAGCACGCCCATGCACTATGGTTAAGGCATTTTGACACCGCTGGCCTTTCGACCACAGCATTTGTTGCCGCCCAAGAACCCGAATGGCCCTTAACCATGGCTCCACCGCTCTAGAACTGCCATATTTGCACACACGACTATGCTACCGCACGGCCGGTTCCTACGTGTCCTACAGCTCTCGACACTAGGTCAAGCACGACCGTATGCCATGGTTAAGGCGTTTTGACACCTCTAGGCCCCACCACCACAATGTTTGTCATCACCCGAGAGCCCGAACGGCCCTTAACTATAGCTCCACGACTCCGAACATCCATAATTGCACACACGACGTGCCGGCGCACGGCCGGATCCCCGTGCATCCTACGGCTCTCGGCACCGGTTCAAGCACACCCGTACGCCATGGTTAAGCCATTTTGATGCCTCTCACCTCTCCACCATAGAGTTTTCCATCACCCGAGAGCCCGATGGGCCCTTAACCATGGCTCCACAAAGATAAAAACCGCCACATTTGCACACACGACCATGCCGCCGCATGGTCGGTTCCAACGCGTCCAATGGCTCCCGGACCGAGTCAAGCAAGCTCGTACGCCATGGTTAAGGCATTTTGACACCTCGACCTCTCTACCATAGCGTTTGTTGTCGCTCGAGAGCCCGAACGGCCCTTAACCTCGGCTCCACGGCTCCGAACCGCCATATTTGCACACACGACTTTTCTTGCCGCACGGCCGGTTCCTATGCGTCCTACGGCTCCTCGCACCAAGTCAAGCACGCCCATGCACCATGGTTAAGGCGTTTTAACACCTTTGGCCTCTCCACCACGTGTTTATTACCGCCCGAGAACCCGAATGGCGCTTAACCATGGCTCCACGGCTCTAGAACCGCCATATTTGCACACACGACTATGCTACCGCACGGCCCGGTTCCTGCATGTCCTATAGCTCTCGACACTAGGTCAAGCACGACCGTATGCCATGGTTAAGGCGTTTTGACGCCTCGGCCTCACCACCACAATATTTGTCATCACCCGAGAGCCCGAACGGCCCTTAACTATAGCTCCACGACTCTAGAACATCCATAATTGCACACACGACCGTGCTGCCGCACGGCCGGATCCTGTGCATCCTACGGCTCTCGGCACCGGGTCAAGCACGCCCGTACGCCATGGTTAAGCCATTTTGATACCTCTCACCTCTCCACCATAGAGTTTTTCATCACCCGAGAGCCTGAAGGGCCCTTAACCACGCTCCCACGGCCGCAAAACCGCCATATTTGCACACACGACCATGCTTTGCGCGCACGGTCGGTTCCAACGCATCCTATGGCTCTCGGCACCGAGTCAAGCATGCCCGTACGCCATGGTTAAGGCATTTTGACACCTCTGGCCTCTCTACCATAGCATTTCCCATCGCTCGAGAGCCCGAACGGCCCTTAACCTTGGCTCCACGGCTCCGTAACCGCCATATTTGCACACACGACCATGCTTTGCCGCACGGCCGGTTCCAACGCATCCTATGGCTCCCGGCACCGAGTCAAGCATGCCCGTACGCCATGGTTAAGGCATTTTGACACCTTTAGCCTCTCCACCACAGCGTTTGTTGCCGCCGAGAACCCGAATGGCCCTTAACCATGGCTCCACAAAGCTCTAGAACGCCATATTTGCACACACGAATATGCTACCGCACAGCCGGTTCGTGCGTGTCCTACGGCTCTTGACACTAGGTCAAGCATGACCGTACGCCATGGTTAAGGCGTTTTGATGCCTCTGGCCTCACCACCACAATGTTTGTCATCACCCGAGAGCCTGAACGGCCCTTAACTACGCGCTCCACGACTCCGAACATCCATAATTGCACACACGACCGTGCCGCCGCACGGCCGGATCCTGTGCATCCTATGGCTCTCGGCACCGGGTCAAGCACGCCTGTACGCCATGGTTAAGCCATTTTGATGCCTCTCACCTCTCCACCATAGAGTTTTCCATCACCCGAGAGCCTGAAGGGCCCTTAACCATGGCTCCACGGCAGTTAAACTGCCACATTTGCACACACGACCATGCTGCCGCATGGTCGGTTCCAACGCGTCCTATGGCTCCCGGCACTGAGTCAAGCAAGCCCGTTGTTGACGGTCGTTAAGTGTCAATTTTTACCGTCAACTAGACATGAAAAAGGACCTAAACATAATTACCTTCTAGATATAGGGCTTACACTAATGGAACTCCACGAGTTTTGGTGAATGTCCGTTTCGGGTGTCTGCTGAAAATACCCAAGGAAGGCCCACATGTCGGGTTTACATAGAGATAATCGGGAACCGGTGAAAATTCATGTAACTGGAAGGTTCGAGAAGGCTCGGACCAAACGGGAGCCCGAACCGGCTCGGTGGAGAGTCGGCCGACTCCCCCCTAGAGTCGGCCGACTGGGGACTTCAACCAATCAGAGTCAGCCTCACGGATCCCTGTTCTACCGCCTTTGAGGATAAATAATAATCATCCATTTAGGTCAGTTTGATCCGAGGGCTGTGGTGCATCTTAGAGGGCTATATAAGCAGGGCACCTGGCCCCTGGAGGAGGCAATCCCTTAAACCCTAATTCATTATCTCCCAGCGGGATCAGAGTTGTAGAGGCGTCCCTTGAATGGATGACTTCTCTTCTCTAGAGAATTAGAGCTAGACATTCCAATGTAGTAGATTAGGTCTAGATGAGAGTTAGGGAGAGTGGAGCTGCGCTCCGGTTCTGGAGAAGTCTTTAGAGATTTGGTATGTCTTTGTATCTACTCTTTGTAAGACTTATGCTTTAATATATTTATCTTCTCTATTTACTTTTATGCCTATCTTGTGATTGTTAGTATAGTAGTTATGCTTTATTATGGGATCTTCACTCGCATCGAGTGCTCTAGTTATCCTAGGTAATTAGAGTAGTAATTGATAGTGTAGACATGGTGTCTAGACTAGAGGTTACCTGAGATTGCACCCAATCCCACGGATTGTTGTGGTAGCCCCAGGATCATGACAGTCCTGACGGCCGTCGTATTCCACCTCGTTCGGGTTGGTGTTTGTAGGACCATAGTCGGAGCTTCCTAGCCCCCTTCTCATCCATGTCTGTGGCTAGTGTTCTGATGTCTCGAAGTGCTATTGTATGATTGCTATATCTATCCATCCCCGTTATCATAGAACCAAAGTAATAGAGAAGTATATAGGAACCTTGATCTCTTCCGTTGTTCTCTCACTCGGCTAGCTACTCATTTATCATAGAATTCTCATATGTGCTTTATTATTTATATTACCTTTTATATATATATCAATTACCCCTCGCTTTAGTCTAGTTGGTTTACTAAGTTAGTAGATACATGATGGTGAGTTATCGATTCTTTAACCCTTGCTTCCCCGTGGTAAAATATAAATAACGATACCTGGTTTACTCCCGGTAAAATGCTACAATGGTATATTCTCAGCGCTTGCGGAATCCTTCTTATTTTATGTGCACTTAATTTATACCAACAAGCATTTTTGGCACCGTTGTCGTGGAAGCAATCGGTGTTAAGTTTTTGATAATGATCTTGATGTCTCAAATTTAGTGTATCACTAGCTTTAGTAGGATTACCCCTTGTTCTATTGAGTGTGGAATAGACAGGACAAAAGATGTCGTTTCGACCTTCCGACAAGCTTCCACAAGACATTGAAGAGCCCAGGGTCCCTCAACATTCAACATTCAACTGGAACCCTGCCATCTCACAGGTTTGTGTATACATATATATTATTCTAACCATGTGCAGATTGGAGAAAATGTCGTCGTCACAATAAGTGATGAACATAGATGCCGCAACACTACTCACAAATTTCATCCTGTGAGTCATGGTAAGTATGATCAAGAACGGTGAGATAGTCTTGCTCATGGACTTTAAAATTATGAGTAGTTATCTTTTAAATTCTTGCACCTCACTACATGTTTACTTTTAAGAATTCATGCATCCACTCCACTCTTTTATGTTTGCTCATCCATTGCATGTTTAGTTTCTTGCATTCATTCATACATTTTGCATCTAAAAAGAAAAAAAAAATTTCCTCACCATCATGCTCTTTCATCTCTGTCTGCATCCCTTTTATTATAAAAAGATAAAAATATTTCTTGTGATCCCGTTAGAAGACATTTGAGTTAAGGCGCTTCTAGACAACCAAGGCTTAGAGGTTTTTATCACTAATGCTTAATCGGTTCCACAAGCTTTGTTGTCTATTTGAGCTTCACGAACATAAAGGATCAAGAAGAGCTAAACGTGCGAAGGACATCCAGTCCCCCTGTCGGAGTGCTTTGCCACGACACTTGAACACCGTCTCAAACAGCAACTATCTACGACACTCCGGGAGGACTCGAACGTCTTCATTGCCTCGTCGCAACATCGCGAGACTATGTCAACATCCGGCTTGGGGGAGGGCATCCCCGTGTACCAAGCTAAGTGTTTCCAACTTATCTATCTATGCTTTGTTAGAGTTTGCATTGTTAAAACAACTAAAAAAGAAAAGAAAAGAAGATGCATAACTATAGAAACCCGTAAAGATTTCTTTTCTACTTTTGGAGAGTTCTTGTAGTCCTGTCTTAAAAGTGATCCCTAGAATAAACTCTACATGGAGATGATGAATAGTTGCTCTGCCGTAATTCCTTTCAAGTACCTAGTTTTCAACCTTGCACTCTCCCGAGTTTTGGACACAACCGTTTAGATTTGAGATTTGCTCAACCCGAAACTTGTGGGTAGCAAACACTTGATCTAAATCTAGTTGGTTGACGGGTATGATATGGGAAGGTTTTGAGTGCTTGTCCATCTTGCTCCTAGAGATGCTAGAGTTCGAGAATTTATCTTTGAAAATCTTAAATTTTTGCATGACGAGTTCCTTTATGACGAGAGTTCAAATTCCTACCACATGACCATATATTCATGCTTACTAGATTAGGAAGACACATCTATTTATATAGATCATAATGTAGGCATTGAGTGTAGTCTTTATAGGCATTGAGTGTGGTTATGCTTGTGGACCCATAAGGAATCGATCATGCGGTTAAAGTCAATACTATGTGCTCTCCATCCATTGATCTATGTTACTTGTCCTCGAAGCATGCACCCATTTTATAAATACTACATTCATTCTCATGCTACTTCCCCTAGAAGTACCACCCATATATAGATCCATATCCACCACATATTGTGCTATCTCTACCCTAGAGATAGGCATCTCGTCTTTGCTCCTACCCCGGGAGTACGCATTCCCCCATATATTGTGCTGTCTCTACCCTGGAGATACGCACTTATGCTGCTCCTACCCTGGGAGTACGCATCCATCCATCCATCCATCCATCCATCCATCCACATATACACACGCCACTCATTTCACTTCATCCAGAAAAGGTTCTACTCCTATCCTGGGAGTGAACATCTAGAAATAATCATAGCCATTCCATTTGCCTACATAAAAGCTCCAGGTCATTATCATTTCAAGTTATACACTCCCGTTGCTAAAGTTCATTTTCGGAGGATTGGTTGCTCTAAAAAAAAGAGAGAGAGACAAAAAAAGAAGAAAGAAAAAAAGAAAGAAAGAAAGAGTAGCCAAGTCCTTCCTTTCAAGAAGTTTCAAGGTTTCCGAATAAAGGGAGTCATGTTATCCCCAAAGGAGCAAGTGTGGAAGTAGATGTTCACCAAGTGATCACCCCTCATAATCATTTCCTTATCATCATCATCCTATCATCATCTTATCATCCATTTCCTCATTCACATGCACATATGACTTTATTATTATTTTAGTTCCTATTGGATCCATGTCTTAACCGTGCAATATATGCAAGTGAGTTTGAGTGTCTCTCCACCTGAGCTCCACATAAGCCTATTAGAAAGTAGGGTGAGAGAGAGAAGGCACTTTCCATTATGCCTTAGTTCCATAAATACCACATATTTTGAGAGAAGAGAGAAGGCATACGCTACACACATGCCTTGGAGAGGATCCAAAAATACCACAAATGAGAGACCCGAAAGGTTCATACAAGGAACTCGAGTTTTATTTCAAAACTTCGCAAAAACTCCGGAATAATAGTTGATCAAAGAGCGAGAAACATGGCGCTTGACTTGACCGTTCTATCTTTCAACCGCTCAAGACCCAAGTGACGGTTACAAGCCCCATGGTGAAAGGTAATATGAGTAAGTTTTGAGTCGGGAATAGTTTATTCTAATTCGAGGAGAGTTCTTGTTTGAACGCATGAGTACTTTTGAGGCGTGAAAGCATTGTAGCAACTCCTGATCCACACTGAGTTTATCTTTGCTCAGGGACGAGCAAAAGTTAAGCTTGGGGGAGTTGTTGACGGTCGTTAAGTGTCAATTTTTACCATCAACTAGACATGAAAAAGGACCTAAACATAATTACCTTCTAGATATAGGGCTTACACTAATGGAATTCCATGAGTTTTGGTGAATGTCTGTTTTACGGGTGTCACCTGAAAATACCCAAGGAAGGCCCACATGTCGGGTTTACATAGAGATAATCGGGAACCGGTGAAAATTCATGTAATCTGGAAGGTTCGAGAAGGCTCGGACCAAACGGGAGCCCGAACCGGCTCGGTGGAGAGTCGGCCGACTCCCCCCTAGAGTCGGCCGACTGGGGACTTCAACCAATCAGAGTCAGCCTCGCGGATCCCTGTTCCACCGCCTTTGAGGATGAATAATAATCATCCGTTTAGGTCGGTTTGATCCGAGGGTTGTGGTGCATCTTAGAGGGCTATATAAGCGGGCCCCGGCCTGGAGGAGGCAATCCCTTAAACCCTAATTCATTATCTCCCGAGCGGGACGGAGTTGTAGAGGCGTCCCTTGAATGGATGACTTCTCTTCTCTAGAGAATTAGAGCTAGACATTCCAATGTAGTAGATTAGATCTAGATGAGAGTTAGGGAGAGTGGAGCTGTGCTCCGGTTAGAGAAGTCTTTAGAGATTTGGTATGTCTTTGTATCTACTCTTTGTAAGACTTATGCTTTAATATATTTATCTTCTCTATTTACTTTTATGCCTATCTTGTGATTGTTAGTATAGTAGTTATGCTTTAGTATGGGATCTTCGCTCGCATCGAGTGCTCTAGTTATCCTAGGTAATTAGAGTAGTAATTGATAGTGTAGACATGGTGTCTAGACTAGAGGTTACCTGAGATTGCACCCAATCCCACGGATTGTTGTGGTAGCCCCGGGATCGTGACAGGTCCCGACGGCCGTCGTATTCCACCTCGTTCGGGTTGGTGTTTGTAGGACCGTAGTCGGAGCTTCCTAGCCCCCTTCTCATCCATGTCGTGGCTAGTGTTCGATGTCCCGAAGTGCTATTGTATGATTGCTATATCTATCCATCCCCTGTTATCATAGAACCAAAGTAATAGAGAAGTATATAGGAACCTTGATCTCTTCCGTTGTCCTCTCACTCGGCTAGCTACTCATTTATCATAGAATTCTCATATGTGCTTTATTATTTATATTACCTTTTATATATATATCAATTACCCCCTGCTTTAGTCTAGTTGGTTTACTAAGTTAGTAGATACATGATGGTGAGTTATCGATTCTTTAACCCTTGCTTCCCGTGGTAAAATATAAATAACGATACCTGGTTTACTCCCGGTAAAATGCTGCAATGGTATATTCGTAAACGCTTGCGGAATCCTTCTTATTTTATGTGCACTTAATTTATACCAACACCCATACGCCATGGTTAAGGCATTTTGACACATCTGGCCTCTCTACCATAGTGTTTGTCGTCGCTCGAGAGCCTGAACAGCCCTTAACCTCGGCTCCACGGCTCCAGAACTGCCATATTTGCCCACACGACTTTGCTGCCGCACGGTCGGTTCCTATGCGTCCTACAGCTCATCGCACCAAGTCAAGCACGCTCATGCACCATGGTTAAGGCGTTTTAACACCTTTGGCCTCTCCACCACAGCGTTTATTACCGCCCGAGAACCCGAGTGGCCCTTAACCATGGCTCCACAGCTCTAGAACCGCCATATTTGCACACACGACTATGCTACCGCACGGCCCGGTTCCTGCATGTCCTATAGCTCTCGACACTAGGTCAAGCACGACCGTATGCCATGGTTAAGGCATTTTGATGCCTCTGGCCTCACCACCACAATATTTGTCATCACCCGAGAGCCCGAACGGCCCTTAACTATAGCTCCACGACTCCAGAACATCCATAATTGCACACACGACTGTGCTGCCGCACAGCCGGATCCTGTGCATCCTACGGCTCTCGGCACCGGGTCAAGCACGCCCGTACGCCATGGTTAAGCCATTTTGATGCCTCTCACCTCTCCACCATAGAGTTTTCATCACCCGAGAGCCTGAAGGGCCCTTAACCACAGCTCCATGGCTGCAAAACTGCCATATTTGCACACACGACCATCTTTGCCGCACGGTCGGTTCCAACGCATCCTATGGCTCTCGGCCTTTGAGTCAAGCATGCCCGTACGCCATGGTTAAGGCATTTTGACACCTGGCCTCTCTACTATAGCGTTTGCCATTGCTCGAGAGCACCGCGGCCCTTAACCTTGGCTCCACGGCTCCGGAACCGCCATATTTGCACACACGACCATGCCGCCGCACGGTCGGTTCCAACGCATCCTATGGCTCCCGGCACCGAGTCAAGCATGCCCGTACGCCATGGTTAAGGCATTTTGACACCTCTAGCCTCTCCACCATAGTGTTTGTTGCCGCCCGAGAACTGAATGGCCCTTAACCATGGCTCCACAGGCTCTAGAACTACCATATTTGCACACACGAATATGCTACCGCCGCACAGGCCGGTTCGTGCGTGTCCTACGGCTCTTGACACTAGGTCAAGCATGACCGTATGCCATGGTTAAGGCGTTTTGATGCCTCCGGCCTCACCGCCACAATGTTTGTCATCACCCAAGAGCACGAACGGCCCTTAACTACAGGCTCCACGACTCCAAACATACATAATTGCACACACGGCGTCTTTGCCGCACGGTCGGATCCTGTGCATCCTATGGCTCTCGGCACCGGGTCAAGCACGCACATACGCCATGGTTAAGCCATTTTGATGCCTCTCACCTCTCCACCATAGAGTTTTCCATCACCCGAGAGCCTGAAGGGCCCTTAACCATGCCTCCACGGCTCCAAAACTGCCATATTTGCACACTTGACCATCTTTGCCGCACGGTCGGTTCCAATGCATTTTATGGCTCCCGGCTCGAGTCAAGCATGCATACGCCATGGTTAAGGCATTTTGACACCTCTAGCCTCTCTACCATAGCGTTTGCCGTCACTCGAGCCTGAACGGCACTTAACCTCGGCTCCACGGCTCCGAGCCGCCAGATTTGCACACACGACTTTCTTGCCGCACGGCGGTTCCTGCGCATCCTACGGCTCCTCGCACCAAGTCAAGCACGCCCATGCACTATGGTTAAGGCGTTTTGACACCGCTGGCCTCTCGACCACGGCATTTGTTGCCGCCCAAGAACCCGAATGGCCCTTAACCATGGCTCCACCGCTCTAGAACTGCCATATTTGCACACACGACTATGCTACCGCACGGCCCGGTTCCTACGTGTCCTACAGCTCTCGACACTAGGTCAAGCACGACCGTATGCCATGGTTAAGGCGTTTTGACACCTCCGGCCCCACCACCACAATGGTTGTCATCACCCGAGAGCCCGAACGGCCCTTAACTATAGCTCCACGACTCCGAACATCCATAATTGCACACACTACTTGTCTTTGGTGCACGGCCGGATCCTGTGCATCCTACGGCTCTCGGCACCGGTTCAAGCACACCCGTACGCCATGGTAAAGCCATTTTGATGCCTCTCACCTCTCCACCATAGAGTTTTCCATCACCCAAGAGACTGAAGGGCCCTTAACCATGGCTCCACGGCGGTAAAGCGTCACATTTGCACACACGACCATCTTTGCCGCATGGTCGGTTCCAACGCGTCCTATGGCTCCCGACCGAGTCAAGCAAGCCCGTACGCCATGGTTAAGGCATTTTGACACCTCGGCCTCTCTACCATAGCGTTTGTCGTCGCTCGAGAGCCCGAACGGCCCTTAACCTCGGCTCCACGGCTCCGGAACTGCCATATTTGCACACATGACTTTTCTTTGCCGCACACGGCGGTTCCTATGCGTCCTACGGCTCCTCGCACCAAGTCAAGCACACCCATGCACCATGGTTAAGGCATTTTAACATCTTTGGCCTCTCCACCACAGCGTTTATTACTGCCCGAGAACCCGAATGGCCCTTAACCATGGCTCCACAGCACTAGAACTGCCATATTTGCACACACGACTATGCTAGCGCATAGCCAGTTCCTGCATGTCCTATAGCTCTCGACACTAGGTCAAGCACGACCGTATGCCATGGTTAAGGCGTTTTGACGCCTCTGGCCTCGCCACCACAATATTTGTCATCACCCGAGAGCCCGAACGGCCCTTAACTATAGCTCCACGACTCCGAACATCCATAATTGCACGCACGATTGTCTTTGCCGCACGGCCCGATCCCGTGCATCCTACGGCTCTCGGCACCGGGTCAAGCACGCCCGCACGCCATGGTTAAGCCATTTTGATGCCTCTCACCTCTCCACCATAGAGTTTTTCATCACCCGAGAGCCCGAAGGGCCCTTAACCACGGCTCACGGCCGCAAAACTGCCATATTTGCACACACGACCATGCTGCCGCACGGCCGGTTCCAACGCATCCTATGGCTCTCGGCGACGAGTCAAGCATGCCCGTATGCCATGGTTAAGGCATTTTGGCACCTCTCGGCCTCTCTACCATAGCGTTTGCCATTGCTTGAGAGCACGAACGGCCCTTAACCTTGGCTCCACGGCTCCGGACGCCATATTTGCACACACGACCATGCTTTGCCGCATGGTCGGTTCCAACGCATCCTATGGCTCCCGGCACCGAGTCAAGCATGCCCGTACGCCATGGTTAAGGCATTTTGACACCTCTAGCCTCTCCACCACAGCGTTTGTTGCCGCCGAGAACCCGAATGGCCCTTAACCATGGCTCCACGGCTCTAGAACCGCCATATTTGCACACACGAATATGCTACCGCACTGGCCGGTTCGTGCGTGTCCTACGGCTCTTGACACAAGGTCAAGCATGACCGTATGCCATGGTTAAGGCATTTTGATGCCTCGGCCTCACCACCACAATGTTTGTCATCACCCGAGAGCACGAACGGCCCTTAACTACAGCTCCACGACTCGAGAACATCTATAATTGCACACACGACCTTTGCCGCACGGTCCGGATCCCGTGCATCCTATGGCTCTCGGCACCGGGTCAAGCACGCACGTACGCCATGGTTAAGCCATTTTGATGCCTCTCACCTCTCCACCATAGAGTTTTCCATCACCCGAGAGCCTAAAGGGCCCTTAACCATGCCTCCATGGCTCCAAAACTGCCGTATTTGCACACTCGACCATCTTTGCCGCACGGTCGGTTCCAACGCATTTTATGGCTCCGGCTCCGAGTCAAGCATGCACGTACGCCATGGTTAAGGCATTTTGACACCTCTGGCCTCTCTACCATAGCGTTTGCCGTCACTCGAGAGCCTGAACGGCACTTAACCTTGGCTCCATGGCTCCGAGCGCCATATTTGCACACATGTTGACGGTCGTTAAGTGCTAATTTTTACCGTCAACTAAACATGAGAAAGGACTAAAATATGTTCACCAACTAGATATAGGGGTTATCTTGACAATTCCACGAGTTTTGGTGAATGTCTATTTCTCGGGGTGTCACCGAAAATACCCAAGGAAGGCCCACATGTCGGGTTTACATAGAGATAATCGGGAACCGGTGAAAATTCCGATGTCCGGAAGGTTCGAGAAGGCTCGGACCAAACGGGAGCCCGAACCGGCTCGGTGGAGAGTCGGCCGACTCCACCCTAGAGTCGGCCGACCGGGGACTTCAACCAATCGAGTCGGCCTCGCGGATCCTGTTCCACCGCCTTTGAGGATGAATAATAATCGTCCGATTAGGTCGGTTTGATCCGAGGGCTATGGTGCATCCTAGAGGGCTATATAAGCAGGGCCCCTGGACCCTAGAGAGGGCATCCCTTAAACCCTAATTCATTATCTCCCAGCGGGATCAGAGTTGTAGAGGCGTCCCTTGAATGGATGACTTCTCTTCTCTAGAGAATTAGAGCTAGACACTCCAATGTAGTAGATTAGATCTAGATGAGAGTTAGGGAGAGCGGAGCTACGCTCCAGTTCTGGAGAAGTCTTCAGAGATTTGGTATGTCTTTGTATCTACTCTTGTAAGACTTATGCTTCAATATATTTATCTTCTCTATCTACTTTATTCCTTTCATATGTATGCTTAGTACGGTTGTTACATTCTAGCATGGGATCTTCGCTCGTATTGAGTGCTCTAGTTATCATATGTAATTAGAGTAGTAATCGATAGTGTAGGCATGGTGTCTAGACTATAGGTTACACGAGGTTGCGCCCAATCCACGGATAGTTGTGGTAGCCCCGGTGACAGCTCGTCGGGCCTTTGTATTCCACCACGTTCGGGTTGGTGTCTCGTAGAGCTCTCGGCGGCCTTCTCCCAACTACTCTTTACCCGGTCTTCTTCGAGAGTTGGAAAGGACCTGCTGCTCCAAAGTGCTATTGTGTGATTGCTATATCTAACCATTCCCCGTTATCATAGAACCAAAGTAATAGAGAAGTATATAGGAACTTTGATTTCTCCCGTTGTCCTCTCACTCTAGCTAGCTACTCATTTATCATAGAATTCTCATGTGTGCTTTATTATATTACCTTACATATATATATCATTTACCCCTGCTTTAGTCTAGTAGGTTTACTAAGTTAGTAGATACATGATGGTGAGTTATCCGATTCTTTAACCCTTGCTTCCCCGTGGTAAAATATAAATAACGATACCTGGTTTACTCCGGTAAAATGCTACAATGGTATGTTACGTGCGCTTGCGGAATCCTTCTTATTTTAGTTGTACTTAACAAATACCAACAAGCATTTTTGGCGCCGTTGCCGGGAAGCAATTTGGCGTAAAGATTTTGATAATGATCTTGATGTCTGCTAGTTTAGTGTACCACTAGCTTTAGTAGGATTACCCCTTGTTACGGTTGAGTGTGGAATAGACGGGACAAAAGATGTCGTTTCGACCTTCCGACAAGCTTCCACAAGACATTGAAGAGCCCGGGGTCCCTCAACATTCAACATTCAACTTGGAACCACCGCCACCTCTCGGGTTTGCGTATACATATATATTTTCTAACCATGTGTAGATTGGAGAAAAGGTCATCATCACGGGAATTCAAATCACATCACAAGTGACGAACATAGATCTTTGCACCACTCACAAATTTCATCATGTGAGTCATGGTAAGTATGATCGAAAGGTGAGATAGTCTTGCTCATGGACTTTAAAATTATGAGTAGTTATCATTTAATTCTTGCACCCCACTTGCATGTTTACTTTTAACAATTCATGCATTCACTCCATTTAGCTTGTTTATGTTTGCTTATCCATTGCATGTTTAGTTTCTTAGATTCATCCATGTGTTTTGCATCTAAAAATAAAAAAATAATCCTCACTATGATCATGCTCTTTCATCTCCATTTGAGTAAATCTCTTTAGTGCTTTCATGTCACCTTTGTTTGCTATAGTATGCTTTGGTTTGGAAGTGTTGCGCATTCCTCCAAAGGTTTTTAAATTAAGCGTGGTGCTTAGGTTAAAATGTCTTCCTTAATTAAATTAGACATGGAGTCTAGTTTGGTTATTGAACTAAAATGTGCTTTAGTAGATATTGGTTATTTTGTTGGACTAACCCCTGCAGAAAACTCTCAAATCCAATATGGGTAAGTCAAGAGATGAACACACTTCAGAGATGAAGCAAGGCATATGATGAATTCCAACAACTTCACACAAAAGACACAATTCTTCCATCGTTCAAGGAAGAATTGAAAGAGCTTATGATCTGCCTATTCGTGGATCGACATCACCTGCGAATTTGCCACTTCATTAATGGAACAAAGAGAAAGACAAGAGTGCCACAAGAAGCATCAACATCTTGAACTCACTCAAAGAAGTGGATTAAGGCGACAAGCTATGAGCAACTCCGAAGACACCATCTTGCATGTCAGCAGCAAGGACAAGGATGGAATGGCATGCATCCTTGTGTCAACCAATCATCATCAAGGGTTGACTACCGCCCAAGCCCAAGAAGACCATGAACAACTACAAGATGATGTCTCTAAGCCATTGGAGATGAAGTATGCATACAAATAATAATGAAGCCTCTTCTTGATCATTAAGACAGATGGCGTGTCGTTAACTGCAACTCTTCGCCATGCTGCTCGAAACCATCAAGGAAGAACTCGAGTCTACATCTCCAATGAACATCAATTCATCAACCAAGACTTAGCAAATCAAGAATGGTTGACGAAAGAAGAACATGCAACTGTTGTACGCTCATCCTGGATTGGACAGTACAATCAAAAGCAGAATGTAAAAGAGAGATCCTTGCTCAATGGACCTATAATCAAAAGTCCCTCTTAGACAAATGAAGGCTTAAGAATAGAGGACAAGCAGTGTCTACGGACATAGAAGTACAACACACTCGACGAGGGACGCCTCAACACTCATATTTGGTTTCACGTGGCGAGTAACAACAAGGTCAAGCTTGGGGAGGAAGGCCGATGACTCTTCAAACAATGATCCGGCAATGCTCTTCCTCTTTTCAAGCCCCGTCACTCGGCACGCGAGAAGAAACAATGAGTGGAGCACAAGGTCTAGGAAGGAAAAAGGAGTGCAATTAGAAGACAAGATGCTCGTGAACAAGTCAAGGAGAGAGGTTAATAAAGCAAGACAAACTCCAAGAAGAAGTAAAGGACCACTAGAAGCATCTACTCTTCATCACAAGGTACTCCGGTGATAAAGACTATTGGATAAGAAAAGAACATGGGTGACCCCTTTCCTAGAGTTACCATCTCAAGAGGTGCGGTTCTCAAGGTCTCTACCTTTGGGATCAAATGATGCACTTGAAGGAGTGAACATGACAAGAAGTCCCGTTCGGAGGAGTTAAATCATTGAACCCTCGCCAAGGAGGTAACTTGGTATTTATCGGCATTTCCTTTCACGGCATTGCATTTTCCTTTAAGAATATTTATTTTCACTACATGCATCTTAATTGCATCTTCGCTTTACTATCTTTGCACTAGAAAAAGAAAATAAAGATGTTGTGCATTTGCATCCGAAAAACTACTAAGCCCCATGTGAATAATCATTCATTGTGGTGGCATAAAAATAACTTTTTAGCATATCTATTTTCTCTCGTACGCATTCCTTTATTATAAAAAGATAAAAATATTTCTTGTGATCCCGTTATAAGACATTTGAGTTAAGGCTGTTCTAGACAACCAAGGCTTAGAGGTTTTATCACTAACGCTTAATCGTTCAACAAGCTTTGTTGTCTATTTGAGCTTCACAGAACATAAAGGATCAAGAAAAGCTAACGAGACGAAGGATGTCCGAGTCTCCCGTCGAAGTGCTGCCCTCAACGGTTGAACGCCGTCTCCAACGCAAGTATCCACGAAACTCCGGGAAGACTAGAACTCCTTCACCGCCCGTCGGCAATATCCGCATGACTATGTCAACATCCGGCTTGGGGAGAGCATCCCCGTGTATCAAGCTAAGTGTTCCAACTTGTCTATTTATTTATAGAGCTTGCTAAACAACTAAAAAAAGATGCATAACCTTAGAAACCCGAAAAGATTTTCTTATTTATCTTTTCTACTTTTGGAGAGCTCTTATTAATTTGTCTTTAAGTAATCCCTGGAATAAACTCTACATGGAGATGATGAATAGTTGCTCTTCTGCCATATTTCCTTTCAAGTACCTAGTTTTCAACCTTGCACTCTCCCGAGTTTTAGACACAACCGTGTTTAGATTTGAGATTTGCTCGAACCGAAACTTGTGGGTAGCGAATGCTTGATCTAAGTCTAGGTAGTTGGTGGATATGATATGGGAAGGTTTTGAGCTGCTTGTCCATCTTGTTCCTAGAGATACTAGAGTTCGGAGAATTTATCTTTGAAAATATTAAATTCCTGCATGATGAGTTCCTTTATGATGAGAGTTTAAATTCCTACCACGACCATATATTCATGCTTACTAGATCGGGAAAACCCATCTATTTATATAGATCATTTTTGTAGGCATTGAGTGTAGTCTTTATAGGCATTGAGTGTGGTTATCTTGTGGACCCATAAGGAATCGATCATGCGATTAAAGTCAATACTATGTGCTCTCCATCCATTGATCTATGCTACTACGTCCCGAAGCACGCACCCATTTTATAAATACTACATTCATTACGTGCTACTTCGTCCCTAGAAGTACCACCTACATATAGATCCATATCCACCATATATTGTGCTATCTCTACCACCGGAGATACGCACCTATCTTCCTCCTACCCCGGGAGTACGCATTTCCCCACATATTGTGCTATCTCTACCCTGGAGATACGCGCTTATCTTTGCTCCTACCCCGGGAGTACGCATCCATCCATCCATCCATCCATCCACATATACATACGCCATTCATTTCACTTCATCCAGAAAAGGTTCTACTCCTATCCTGGGAGTGAACATCTAGAGATAATCATCGCCGTTCCAATTGCCTACATAAAAGCTCTAGTCATTATCATTTCAAGTTATACACTCCCCGTTGCTAAAGTTTTGTTTTCAGAGGATTGGTTGCTATGTAAAAAAAAAGAGAAAAAAAGAAGAAAAAAGAAAGAAAAAAAGAGAAAAAAAGAGAGAAAAGAGAGAAACGGCCAAGTCCTTCCTTTCAAGAAGTTTCAAAGTTTCCGAATAAAGGGAGTCATGTTATCCCCAAAGGAGCAAGTATAGAAGTAGGTGTTCACCATGTGATCACTCCTCATAATCATTTCCTTATTCATCATCATCTTATCATCCATCCCATTTCCTCATTCACATGCACATATGACTTTATTATTATTTTAGTTCCTATTGGATCCATGGTTTAAGCTGCAATATATGCAAGTGAGTTTGAGTGTCTCCCCACCTATGAGCTCCACATAAGCCTATTAGAAAGTAGGGTGAGAGAGAGAAGGCACTTTCCACTATGCCTTAGTTCCACAAATACCACATATTTTGAGAGAAGAGAGAAGGCATACACTACTCATGCCTTGGAGAGGATCCAGAAATACCACAAATGAGAGATCGAAAGGTTCATACAAGGAACTCGAGTTTTTATTTGAAAATCTTGCAAAAACTCCAGAATAATAGTTGATCAAAGAGCGAGAAACATAGCGCTTGACTTGACCGTTCTGTCTTTCAACCGCTCAAGACCCAAGTGACGGTTACAAGCCCCATGGTGAAAGGTAATATGAGTAAGTTTTGAGTCGAATAGTTCACTCTAATCCGGAGGAGAGTTCTTGTTTGAACGCATGTGTACTTTTGAGGCGTGAAAGCATTGTAGCAACTCGATCCACACTGAGTTTATCTTTGCTCGGGGACGAGCAAAAGGAAAGCTTGGGGGAGTTGTTGACGGTCGTTAAGTGCTAATTTTTACCGTCAACTAAACATGAGAAAGGACTAAAATATGTTCACCAACTAGATATAGGGGTTATCTTGACCAGAATTCCACGAGTTTTGGTGAATGTCTGTTTACGCAGGGTGTCGGTGAAAATACCCAAGGAAGGCCCACATGTCGGGTTTACATAGAGATAATCGGGAACCGGTGAAAATTCTGTAATCTGGAAGGTTCGAGAAGGCTCTGGACCAAATGGGAGCCCGAACCGGCTCGGTGGAGAGTCGGCCGACTCCACCGTAGAGTCGGCCGACTAGGGACTTCAACCAATCAGAGTCAGCCTCGCGGATCCCTGTTCCACCGCCTTTAAGGATGAATAATAATCATCCGTTTAGGTCGGTTTGATCCGAGGGCTATGGTGCATCCTAGAGGGCTATATAAGCGGGGCCCCGGCCCCCGGAGAGGGCATCCCTTAAACCCTAATTCATTATCTCCCGAGCGGGATCGAGTTGTAGAGCGTCCCTTGAATGGATGACTTCTCTTCTCTAGAGAATTAGAGCTAGACACTCCAATGTAGTAGATTAGATCTAGATGAGAGTTAGGGAGGAGAGCGGAGCTACGCTCCGGTTCGGAGAAGTCTTCGGAGATTTGGTATGTCTTTGTATCTACTCTTGTAAGACTTATGCTTCAATATATTTATCTTCTCTATCTACTTTATTCCTTTCATATGTATGCTTAGTACGGTTGTTACATTCTAGCATGGGATCTTCGCTCGTATTGAGTGCTCTAGTTATCATATGTAATTAGAGTAGTAATCGATAGTGTAGGCATGGTGTCTAGACTATAGGTTACACGAGGTTGCGCCCAATCCACGGATAGTTGTGGTAGCCCCGAGGTGACGGCTACGTCGGGCCTTTGTATTCCACCATGTTCGGGTTGGTGTCTCGTAGAGCTCTCGGCAGCCTTCTCCCAACTACTCTTTACCCGAGTCTTCTTCGAGAGTTGGAAAGGACCTTTGCTCCAAAGTGCTATTGTGTGATTGCTATATCTAACCATTCCCTGTTATCATAGAACCAAAGTAATAGAGAAGTATATAGGAACTTTGATTTCTCCCGTTGTCCTCTCACTCTAGCTAGCTACTCATTTATCATAGAATTCTCATGTGTGCTTTATTATATTACCTTACATATATATCATTTACCCCTGCTTTAGTCTAGTTGGTTTACTAAGTTAGTAGATACATGATGGTGAGTTATCTGATTCTTTAACCCTTGCTTCCCGTGGTAAAATATAAATAACGATACCTGGTTTACTCCGGTAAAATGCTACAATGGTATGTTACGTAAGGCGCTTGCGGAATCCTTCTTATTTTAGTTGTACTTAACAAATACCAACAACACACGACTTTGTTGCCGCACGGCGGTTCCTGCGCATCCTACGGCTCCTCGCACCAAGTCAAGCACGCCCATGCACTATGGTTAAGGCGTTTTGACACCTTTGGCCTCTCGACCACGGCATTTGTTGCCGCCCAAGAACCCGAATGGCCCTTAACCTTGGCTCCACGGCTCTAGAACTGCCATATTTGCACACACGACTTTGCTGCCGCACGGCCGGTTCCTGCGTGTCCTACGGCTCTCGACACCAGGTCAAGCACGACCATATGCCATGGTTAAGGCGTTTTGACACCTCTGGCCCCACCACCACAATGTTTGTCATCACCCGAGAGCCCGAACGGCCCTTAACTATAGCTCCACGACTCCAGAACATCCATAATTGCACACACGGCGTGCTTTGCGCACGGCCGAGATCCTGTGCATCCTATGGCTCTCGGCACCGGTTCAAGCACACCCGTACGCCATGGTTAAGCCATTTTGATGCCTCTCACCTCTCCACCATAGAGTTTTCCATCACCCGAGAGCGAAGGGCCCTTAACCATGGCTTCACGCGGTAAAACGCCACATTTGCACACACAACCATCTTGCCGCATGGTCGGTTCCAACGCGTCCAATGGCTCCCAAGACCGAGTCAAGCAAGCCCGTACGCCATGGTTAAGGCATTTTGACACCTCTTGCCTCTCTACCATAGCGTTTGTCGTCGCTCGAGAGCACGAACGGCCCTTAATCTCGGCTCCACGGCTCCGAACGCCATATTTGCACACACGACTTTGCCGCCGCACGCGGTTCCTATGCGTCCTACGGCTCCTCGCACCAAGTCAAGCACGCCCATGCACCATGGTTAAGGCATTTTAACACCTTTGGCGTCTCCGCCACAGCGTTTATTACCGCCCGAGAACCCGAATGGCCCTTAACCATGGCTCCACAGCTCTAGAACTGCCATATTTGCACACACGACTATGCTACCGCACGACCGGTTCTGCATGTCCTATAGCTCTCGACACTAGGTCAAGCACGACCGTATGCCATGGTTAAGACGTTTTGACGCCTCGGCCTCACCACCACAATATTTGTCATCACCCGAGAGCCCGAACGGCCCTTAACTATAGCTCCACGACTCCGAACATCCATAATTGCACACACGACTGCCGTGCTTTGCCGGCCGGATCCCCGTGCATCCTACGGCTCTCTCGGCACCGGGTCAAGCACGCCCGTACGCCATGGTTAAGCCATTTTGATGCCTCTCACCTCTCCACCATAGAGTTTTTCATCACCGAGAGCCCGAAGGGCCCTTAACCCACGGCTCCACGGCCGCAAAACGCCATATTTGCACACACGACCATCTTTGCCGCACGGTCGGTTCCAACGCATCCTATGGCTCTCGGCACTTGAGTCAAGCATGCCCGTACGCCATAGTTAAGGCATTTTGACACCTCTGGCCTCTCTACCATAGCATTTGCCATCGCTCGAGAGCACGAACGGCCCTTAACCTTGGCTCCACGGCTCCCGAGCGCCATATTTGCACACACGACCATGCCGCCGCACGGTCGGTTCAACGCATCCTATGGCTCCCGGCACCGAGTCAAGCATGCCCGTACGCCATGGTTAAGGCATTTTGACACCTCTAGCCTCTCCACCACAGCGTTTGTTGCCGCTGAGAACACGAATGGCCCTTAACCATGGCTCCACAGCTCTAGAAGCGCCATATTTGCACACACGAATATGCTACCGCCTGGCGGTTCGTGCGTGTCCTACTGACTCTTGACACTAGGTCAAGCATGACCGTATGCCATGGTTAAGGCGTTTTGATGCCTCCGGCCTCACCACCACAATGTTTGTCATCACCCGAGAGCACGAACGGCCCTTAACTATAGCTCCACGACTCGAACATCCATAATTGCACACACGACGTGTCTTTGCCGCACGGTTGGATCCTGTGCATTCTATGGCTCTCGGCCGGGTCAAGCACGCACCGTACGCCATGGTTAAGCCATTTTGATGCCTCTCACCTCTCCACCATAGAGTTTTCCATCACCCGAGAGCTGAAGGGCCCTTAACCATGGCTCCACGGCTCCAAAACGCCACATTTGCACACACGACCATCTTTGCCGCATGGTCGGTTCCAACGCGTCCTATGGCTCCGGCTCGAGTCACGCAAGCCCGTACGCCATGGTTAAGGCATTTTGACACCTCTGGCCTCTCTACCATAGCGTTTGTCGTCGCTCAAGAGCACGAATGGCCCATAACCTCGGCTCCACGGCTCCGGAACGCCATATTTGCACACACGACTTTGCTGCCGCACGGCGGTTCCTATGCGTCCTACGGCTCCTCGCACCAAGTTAAGCACGCCCATGCACCATGGTTAAGGCATTTTAACACCTTTGGCCTCCCCACCACGGCGTTTATTACCGCCCGAGAACCCGAATGGCCCTTAACCATGGCTCCACCGCTCTAGAACCGCCATATTTGCACACACGACTATGCTACCGCACGGCCCGGTTCCTACATGTCCTATAGCTCTCGACACTAGGTCAAGCACGACCGTATGCCATGGTTAAGGCATTTTGATGCCTCTGGCCTCACCACCACAATATTTGTCATCACCCGAGAGCCCGAACGGCCCTTAACTATAGCTCCACGACTCCGAACATCCATAATTGCACACACGTCTTTGCCGCACGCCGGATCCCGTGCATCCTACGGCTCTCGGCACCGGGTCAAGCACACCCGTACGCCATGGTTAAGCCATTTTGATGCCTCTCACCTCTCCACCATAGAGTTTTTCATCACCCGAGAGCCTGAAGGGCCCTTAACCACGGCTCCATGGCTGCAAAGCGCCATATTTGCACACACAACCATCTTTGCCGCACGGTCGGTTCCAACGCATCCTATGGCTCTCGACAGCCGAGTCAAGCATGCCCGTACGCCATGGTTAAGGCATTTTGACACCTCGGCCTCTCTACCATAGCGTTTGCCATCGCTCGAGAGCCTAACGGCCCTTAACCTTGGCTCCACGGCTCCGGAACTACCATATTTGCACACACGACCATGTTGCCGCACGGTCGGTTCCTAACGCATCCTATGGCTCCTCGGCACCAGTCAAGCATGCCCATGCGCCATGGTTAAGGCATTTTGACACCTCTAGCCTCTCCACCACGGCGTTTGTTGCCGCCCGAGAACTGAATGGCCCTTAACCATGGCTCCACGGCTCTAGAACCGCCATATTTGCACACACGAATATGCTACCGCACGCCCGGTTCGTGCGTGTCCTACGGCTCTTGACACTAGGTCAAGCATGACCGTATGCCATGGTTAAGGCATTTTGATGCCTCGGCCTCACCACCACAATGTTTGTCATCACCGGAGAGCACGAACGGCCCTTAACTACAGCTCCACGACTCTAGAACATCCATAATTGCACACACGACTCTGCTTTGCCGCACGGTCGGATCCCCGTGCATCCTATGGCTCTCGGCACCGGGTCAAGCACGCACATGCGCCATGATTAAGCCATTTTGATGCCTTTCACCTCTCCACCATAGAGTTTTCCATCACTGAGAGCACGAAGGGCCCTTAACCATGCCTCCACGGCTCCAAAGCGCCATATTTGCACACTCAACCATCTTTGCCGCACGGTCGGTTCCAACGCATTTTATGGCTCCCGGCTCTCGAGTCAAGCATGCACATGCCATGGTTAAGGCATTTGGACACCTCTCGGCCTCTCTACCATAGCGTTTGCCGTCACTCGAGAGCACGAACGGCACTTAACCTCGGCTCCACGGCTCCGGAACGCCATATTTGCACACACGACTTTGCCGCCGCACGGCGGTTCCTACGCATCCTACGGCTCCTCGCACCAAGTCAAGCATGCCCATGCACTATGGTTAAGGCGTTTTGACACCGCTGGCCTCTCGACCACGGCATTTGTTGCCGCCCAAGAACCCGAATGGCCCTTAACAATGGCTCCACCGCTCTAGAACCGCCATATTTGCACACACGACTATGCTACCGCACGGCCGGTTCCTACGTGTCCTACGGCTCTCGACACTAGGTCAAGCACGACCGTATGCCATGGTTAAGGCATTTTGACACCTCGGCCCCACCACCACAATGTTTGTCATCACCCGAGAGCCCGAACGGCCCTTAACTATAGCTCCACGACTCTAGAACATCCATAATTGCACACACGGCGTTGTCTTTGGCGCACGGCCGGATCCCGTGCATCCTACGGCTCTCGGCACCGGTTCAAGCACACCCGTACGCCATGGTTAAGCCATTTTGATGCCTCTCACCTCTCCACCATAGAGTTTTCCATCACCCGAGAGCACGAAGGGCCCTTAACCATGGCTCCACGGTAGTAAAACTACCACATTTGCACACACGACCATGCTGCCGCATGGTCGGTTCCAACGCGTCCTATGGCTCCCGGCACTGAGTCAAGCAAGCCCGTTGTTGACGGTCGTTAAGTGTCAATTTTTACCGTCAACTAGACATGAAAAAGGACCTAAACATAATTACCTTCTAGATATAGGGCTTACACTAATGGAATTCCACGAGTTTTGGTGAATGTCTGTTTCTACAGGGTGTCAGCTGAAAATACCCAAGGAAGGCCCACATGTCAGGTTTACATAGAGATAATCGGGAACCGATGAAAATTCTGTAATCTGGATGGTTCGAGAAGGCTCTGGACCAAACGGGAGCCTGAACCGGCTCGGTGGAGAGTCGGCCGACTCCCCCCTAGAGTCGGCCGACTCGGGACTTCAACCAATCGGAGTCAGCCTCGCGGATCCCTGTTCCACCACCTTTGAGGATGAATAATAATCGTCCGTTTAGGTCGGTTTGATCCGAGGGCTGTGGTGCATCTTAGAGGGCTATATAAGCAGGGCCCCTGGCCCCTGGAGGAGGCAATCCCTTAAACCCTAATTCATTATCTCCCGTACGGGATCGAGTTGTAGAGGCGTCCCTTGAATGGATGACTTCTCTTCTCTAGAGAATTAGAGCTAGACATTCCAATGTAGTAGATTAGATCTAGATGAGAGTTAGGGAGAGTGGAGCTGCGCTCCGGTTCGGAGAAGTCTTCGGAGATTTGGTATGTCTTTGTATCTACTCTTTGTAAGACTTATGCTTTAATATATTTATCTTCTCTATTTACTTTTATGCCTATCTTGTGATTGTTAGTATAGTAGTTATGCTTTAGTATGGGATCTTCGCTCGCATCGAGTGCTCTAATTATCCTAGGTAATTAGAGTAGTAATTGATAGTGTAGACATGGTGTCTAGACTAGAGGTTACACGAGATTGCACCCAATCCCACGGATTGTTGTGGTAGCCCCGAGGATCGTGACGGTCCCGACGGCCGTCGTATTCCACCTCGTTCGGGTTGGTGTTTGTAGGACCGTAGTCGGAGCTTCCTACCCCTTCTCATCCATGTCTATGGCTAGTATTTTGATGTCCCGAAGTGCTATTGTATGATTGCTATATCTATCCATCCCCGTTATCATAGAACCAAAGTAATAGAGAAGTATATAGGAACCTTGATCTCTTCCGTTGTCCTCTCACTCTGGCTCGCTACTCATTTATCATAGAATTCTCATATGTGCTTTATTATTTATATTACCTTTTATATATATATCAATTACCCCTGCTTTAGTCTAGTTGGTTTACTAAGTTAGTAGATACATGATGGTGAGTTATCAGATTCTTTAACTCTTGCTTCCCTGTGGTAAAATATAAATAACGATACCTGGTTTACTCCGGTAAAATGCTACAATGGTATATTACGTGCGCTTGCGGAATCCTTCTTATTTTATGTGCACTTAATTTATACCAACAAGCATTTTTGGCACCGTTGCCGGGGAAGCAATCGGTGTTAAGTTTTTGATAATGATCTTGATGTCTGCTAATTTAGTGTATCACTAGCTTTAGTAGGATTACCCCTTGTTCTATTGAGTGTGGAATAGACAGGACAAAAGATGTCGTTTTGACCTTCCGACAAGCTTCCACAAGACATTGAAGAGCCCAGGGTCCCTCAACATTCAACATTCAACTGGAACCCTGCCATCTCACAGGTTTTTGTATACATATATATTATTCTAACCATGTGCGAGATTGGAGAAAATGTCGTCGTCACAATAAGTGATGAACATAGATGCCGCAACACTACTCACAAATTTCATCCTGTGAGTCATGGTAAGTATGATCAAGAACGGTGAGATAGTCTTGCTCATGGACTTTAAAATTATGAGTAGTTATCTTTTAAATTCTTGCACCTCACTACATGTTTACTTTTAAGAATTCATGCATCCACTCCACTCTTTTATGTTTGCTCATCCATTGCATGTTTAGTTTCTTGCATTCATTCATACATTTTGCATCTAAAAAGAAAAAAATTCCTCACCATCATGCTCTTTCATCTCTCGTCTGCATCCCTTTTATTATAAAAAGATAAAAATATTTCTTGTGATCTGTTAGAAGACATTTGAGTTAAGGCGGTTCTAGACAACCAAGGCTTAGAGGTTTTTATCACTAATGCTTAATCGGTTCCACAAGCTTTGTTGTCTATTTGAGCTTCACGAGAACATAAAGGATCAAGAAGAGCTAAACGAGCGAAGGACATCCAGGTCCCCAGTCGGAGTGCTTTGCCGTGACACTTGAACAACTGTCTCAAACAGCAACTATCTACGACACTCCGGAGGACTCGAACGTCTTCATTGCACATCGGCAACATCGCGAGACTATGTCAACATCTAGCTTGGGGGAGGGCATCCCCGTGTACCAAGCTAAGTGTTTCCAACTTATCTATCTATGCTTTGTTAGAGTTTGCTTTGTTAAAACAACTAAAAAAAAGAAAAGAAGATGCATAACTATAGAAACCCGAAAGATTTCTTTTCTACTTTTGGAGAGTTCTTGTAGTCTGTCTTAAAAGTGATCCCTAGAATAAACTCTACATGGAGATGATGAATAGTTGCTCTGCCGTAATTCCTTTCAAGTACCTAGTTTTCAACCTTGCACTCTCCCGAGTTTTGGACACAAGCTGTTTAGATTTGAGATTTGCTCGAACCGGAAACTTGTGGGTAGCAAACACTTGATCTAAGTCTAGGTGGTTGACGGGTATGATATGGGAAGGTTTTGAGTTCTTTGTCCATCTTGCTCCTAGAGATGCTAGAGTTACGGAGAATTTATCTTTGAAAATCTTAAATTTTTGCATGATGAGTTCCTTTATGACGAGTTCAAATTCCTACCACACCATATATTCATGCTTACTAGATTAGGAAGACACATCTATTTATATAGATCATAATGTAGGCATTGAGTGTAGTCTTTATAGGCATTGAGTGTGGTTATCTTTTGTGGACCCATAAGGAATCGGTCATGCGGTTAAAGTCAATACTATGTGCTCTCCATCCATTGATCTATGCTACTTACGTCCTCGAAGCATGCACCCATTTTATAAATACTACATTCATTACGTGCTACTTCTGTCCCTAGAAGTACCACCCATATATAGATCCATATCCACCACATATTGTGCTATCTCTACCCTAGAGATATGCATCTCGTTTCTCCTACCACGGGAGTACGCATTCCCCCATATATTGTCTTGTCTCTACCCGGAGATACGCACTTATGCTTTAACTACCACGGGAGTACGCATCCATCCATCCATCCATCCATCCACATATACACACGCCACTCATTTCACTTCATCCGAGAAAAGGTTCTACTCCTATCCGGGAGTGAACATCTAGAAATAATCATCGCCATTCCATTTGCCTACATAAAAGCTCCAATCATTATCATTTCAAGTTATACACTCCCCGTTGCTAAAGTTTGTTTTCGTAGGATTGGTTGCTCTAAAAAAAAAGAGAGAGAAAAAAAAAAGAAAGAAAAAAAAAGAAAGAAAGAAAGAGTAGCCAAGTCCTTCCTTTCAAGAAGTTTCAAGGTTTCCGAATAAAGGGAGTCATGTTATCCCCAAAGGAGCAAGTGTAGAAGTAGATGTTCACCAAGTGATCACCCCTCATAATCATTTCCTTATCATCATCATCCTATCATCATCTTATCATCCATTTCCTCATTCACATGCACATATGACTTTATTATTATTTTAGTTCCTATTGGATCCATGTCTTAAGCGTGCAATATATGCAAGTGAGTTTGAGTGTCTCTCCACCTATGAGCTCCACATAAGCCTATTAGAAAGTAGGGTGAGAGAGAGAAGGCACTTTCCATTATGCCTTAGTTCCATGAATACCATATATTTTGAGAGAAGAGAGAAGGCATACGCTACACACATGCCTTGGAGAGGATCCAAAAATACCACAAATGAGAGACCCGAAAGGTTCATACAAGGAACTCTGAGTTTTATTTCAAAACTTCGCAAAAACTCCGGAATAATAGTTGATCAAAGAGCGAGAAACATGGCGCTTGACTTGATCGTTCTATCTTTCAAGCGCTCAAGACCCAAGTGACGGTTACAAGCCCCATGGTGAAAGGTAATATGAGTAAGTTTTGAGTCAGAATAGTTTATTCTAATTCAGAGGAGAGTTCTTGTTTGAACGCATGAGTACTTTTGAGGCATGAAAGCATTGTAGCAACTCCTGATCCACACTGAGTTTATCTTTGCTCAGGGACGAGCAAAAGTTAAGCTTGGGGGAGTTGTTTACGGTCGTTAAGTGTCAATTTTTACGATCAACTAGACATGAAAAAGGACCAAAACATAATTACCTTCTAGATATAGGGCTTACACTAATGGAATTCCACGAGTTTTGGTGAATGTCTTTTACGCGGGGTGTCGGTGAAAATACCCAAGGAAGGCCCACATGTCGGGTTTACATAGAGATAATCGGGAACCGGTGAAAATTCTATAATCTGAAGGTTCAAGAAGGCTCTGGACCAAACGGGAGCCCGAGGCGGCTCGGTGGAGAGTCGGCCGACTCCCCTAGAGTCGGTCGACCGGGGACTTCAACCAATCGAGTCGGCCCCGCGGATCCCCGTTCCACCGCCTTTGAGGATGAATAATAGTCGTCCATTTAGGTCGGTTTGATCCGAGGGCTGTGGTGCATCTTAGAGGGCTATATAAGCGGGGCCCCGGCCCCCGGAGGAGGCAATCCCTTAAACCCTAATTCATTATCTCCCGAGCGGGATCGAGTTGTAGAGGCGTCCCTTGAATGGATGACTTCTCTTCTCTAGAGAATTAGAGCTAGACATTCCAATGTAGTAGATTAGATCTAGATGAGAGTTAGGGAGAGTGGAGCTGTGCTCCGGTTAGGAGAAGTCTCTAGAGATTTGGTATGTCTTTATATCTACTCTTTGTAAGACTTATGCTTTAATATATTTATCTTCTCTATTTACTTTTATGCCTATCTTGTGATTGTTAGTATAGTAGTTATGCTTTAGTATGGGATCTTCGCTCGCATCGAGTGCTCTAGTTATCCTAGGTAATTAGAGTAGTAATTGATAGTGTAGACATGGTGTCTAGACTAGAGGTTACACGAGATTGCACCCAATCCCACGGATTGTTGTGGTAGCCCTAGGATCGTGGATGTCCCGATGGCCATCGTATTCCACCTCGTTCGGGTTGGTGTTTGTAGGACCGTAGTTGGAGCTTCCTAGCCCCCTTCTCATCCATGTCGTGGCTAGTGTTACGATGTCCCGAAGTGCTATTGATTGCTATATCTATCCATCCCCCGTTATCATAGAACCAAAGTAATAGAGAAGTATATAGGAACCTTGATCTCTTCCGTTGTCCTCTCACTCGGCTAGCTACTCATTTATCATAGAATTCTCATATGTGCTTTATTATTTATATTACCTTTTATATATATATCAATTACCCCTGCTTTAGTCTAGTTGGTTTACTAAGTTAGTAGATACATGATGGTGAGTTATCGATTCTTTAAGCCTTGCTTCCCGTGGTAAAATATAAATAACGATACCGGTTTACTCCCGGTAAAATGCTACAATGGTATATTTTGTGCGCTTGCGGAATCCTTCTTATTTTATGTGCACTTAATTTATACCAACACCGTACGCCATGGTTAAGGCATTTTGACACCTCGGCCTCTCTACCATAGTGTTTGTCATCGCTCGAGAGCACGAACGGCCCTTAACCTCGGCTCCACGGCTCCCGGAACTACCATATTTGCACACACGACTTTGCTGCCGCATGGCCGGTTCCTATGCGTCCTACGGCTCCTCGCACCAAGTCAAGCATGCCCATGCACCATGGTTAAGGCGTTTTAACACCTTTGGCCTCTCCACCACAGCGTTTATTACCGCCCGAGAACCCGAATGGCCCTTAACCATGGCTCCACGGCTCCAGAACTGCCATATTTGCACACACGACCATGCTGCCGCACGGCCCGGTTCCTGCATGTCCTATACCTCTCGACACTAGGTCAAGCACGACCGTATGCCATGGTTAAGGCGTTTTGACGCCTCGGCCTCACCACCACAATATTTGTCATCACACGAGAGCCCGAACGGCCCTTAACTATAGCTCCACGACTCCGAACATCCATAATTGCACACACGACCTTTGCCCCGCACGGCGGATCCCGTGCATCCTACGGCTCTCGGCACCGGGTCAAGCACGCCGTACGCCATGGTTAAGCCATTTTGATGCCTCTCACCTCTCCACCATAGAGTTTTTCATCACCCGAGAGCCCGAAGGGCCCTTAACCCACGGCTCCGGGCCCAAAACGCCATATTTGCACACACGACCATGCTTTGCCGCACGGTCGGTTCCAACGCATCCTATGGCTCTCGGCCGAGTCAAGCATGCCCGTACGCCATGGTTAAGGCATTTTGACACCTCGGCCTCTCTACCATAGCGTTGCCATTGTTTGAGAGCACGAACGGCCCTTAACCGTGGCTCCACGGCTCCCGGAACGCCATATTTGCACACACGACCATGCCGCCGCACGGTCGGTTCCAACGCATCCTATGGCTCCGGCACCGAGTCAAGCATGCCCGTACGCCATGGTTAAGGCATTTTGACACCTCTAGCCTCTCAACCACAGCGTTTGTTGCCACTGGGAACTGAATGGCCCTTAACCATGGCTCCACGGCTCTAGAACTGCCATATTTGCACACACGAATATGCTACCGCACGGCCCGGTTCGTGCGTGTCCTACGGCTCTTGACACTAGGTCAAGCATGACCGTATGCCATGGTTAAGGCGTTTTGATGCCTCTAGCCTCACCGCCACAATGTTTTTCATCACCCGAGAGCACGAACGGCCCTTAACTACGCTCCCGGGACTCCGTAACATCCATAATTGCACACACGACGTTTGCCGCACGGTCGGATCCTGTGCATCCTATGGCTCTCGGCACCAGGTCAAGCACGCCCGTACGCCATGGTTAAGCCATTTTGATGCCTCTCACCTCTCCACCATAGAGTTTTCCATCACTGAGAGCACGAAGGGCCCTTAACCATGCCTCCACGGCTCCAAAACTGCCATATTTGCACACTCGACCATCTTTGCCGCACGGTCGGTTCCAACGCATTTATGGCTCCCGGCTACGAGTCAAGCATGCACGTACGCCATGGTTAAGTCATTTTGACACCTCGGCCTCTCTACCATAGCGTTTGCCGTCACTCGAGAGCACGAACGGCACTTAACCTCGGCTCCACGGCTCCCGGCTAACCGCCATATTTGCACACACGACTTTCTTATCGCACGGCCGGTTCTGCGCATCCTACGGCTCCTCGCACCAAGTCAAGCATGCCCATGCACTATGGTTAAGGTGTTTTGACACCGCTGACCTCTCGACCATAGCATTTGTTGCCGCCCAAGAACCCGAATGGCCCTTAACCATGGCTCCACCGCTCTAGAACTGCCATATTTGCACACACGACTATGCTACCGCACGGCCCGGTTCCTACGTGTCCTACGGCTCTCGACACTAGGTCAAGCACGACCGTATGCCATGGTTAAGGTGTTTTGACACCTCCGGCCCCCACCACCACAATGTTCGTCATCACCCGAGCCCAAACGGCCCTTAACTATAGCTCCATGACTCGAACATCCATAATTGCACACACGACTTGTCTTTGGCGCACGGCGGATCCCGTGCATCCTACGGCTCTCGGCACCGGTTCAAGCACACCCGTACGCCATGGTTAAGCCATTTTGATGCCTCTCACCTCTCCACCATAGAGTTTTCCATCACCCAAGAGCCTGAAGGGCCCTTAACCATGGCTCCACGGCGGTAAAACTGCCACATTTGCACACACGACCATGCTGCCGCATGGTCGGTTCCAACGCGTCCTATGGCTCCCGGCACTGAGTCAAGCAAGCCCGTACGCCATGGTTAAGGCATTTTGACACCTCTGGCCTCTCTACCATAGCGTTTGTCATCGCTCGAGAGCACTGAACGGCCCTTAACCTCGGCTCCACGGCTCCCGGAAGCGCCATATTTGCACACACGACCATTGCCGCACGGTCGGTTCCTACGCATCCTATGGCTCCTCGCACCAAGTCAAGCACGCCCATGCACCATGGTTAAGGCATTTTAACACCTTTGGCCTCTCCACCACGGCGTTTATTGCCGCCCGAGAACCCGAATGGCCCTTAACCATGGCTCCACGGCTCTAGAACTTGCCATATTTGCACACACGAATATGCTACCGCACTTGGCCCGGTTCCTGCGTGTCCTATAGCTCTCGACACTAGGTCAAGCATGACCGTATGCCATGGTTAAGGCATTTTGATGCCTCGGCCTCACCACCACAATATTTGTCATCACCCGAGAGCCCGAACGGCCCTTAACTATAGCTCCACGACTCGCAGAACATCCATAATTGCACACACGACCGTCTTTGCCGCCGCACGGCGGATCCACGTGCATCCTACGGCTCTCGGCACCGGGTCAAGCACGCCCGTATGCCATGGTTAAGCCATTTTGATGCCTCTCACCTCTCCACCATAGAGTTTTCCATCACCCGAGAGCTGAAGGGCCCTTAACCATGCTCCATGGCTCCAAAAACGCCATATTTGCACACACGACCATCTTTGCCGCACGGTCGGTTCCAACGCATCCTATGGCTCTCGCCTTTGAGTCAAGCATGCCCGTACGCCATGGTTAAGGCATTTTGACACCTCGGCCTCTCTACCATAGCGTTTGCCATCGCTCGAGAGCCTAACGGCCCTTAACCTTGGCTCCACGGCTCCGAAGCGCCATATTTGCACACACGACCATTTGCTTTGCCGCACGGTCGGTTCCTGCGCATCCTATGGCTCCTCGCACCAAGTCAAGCATGCCCATGCGCCATGGTTAAGGCATTTTGACACCTCTAGCCTCTCCACCACGAGCGTTTGTTGCCACACTGAGAACCGAATGGCCCTTAACCATGGCTCCACCGCTCTAGAACCGCCATATTTGCACACACGAATATGCTACCGCACGGCCCGGTTCCTGCGTGTCCTACGGCTCTTGACACTAGGTCAAGCATGACCGTATGCCATGGTTAAGGCATTTTGATGCCTCGGCCCACCACCACAATGTTTGTCATCACCCGAGAGCCCGAACGGCCCTTAACTATAGCTCCACGACTCCTCGAACATCCATAATTGCACACACAAGCTTGTGCTTTGCCGCACGGTCGGATCCTGTGCATCCTATGGCTCTCGGCACCGGTCAAGCACGCCATGACGCCATGGTTAAGCCATTTTGATGCCTCTCACCTCTCCACCATAGAGTTTTCCATCACCCGAGAGCTGAAGGGCCCATAACCATGCCTCCACGGCTCCAAAACTGCCATATTTGCACACTCGACCATGCTGCCGCCGCATGGTCGGTTCCAACGCATTTATGGCTCCCGGCTCTGAGTCAAGCATGCCCGTACACCATGGTTAAGGCATTTTGACACCTATGGCCTCTCTACCATAGCGTTTGCCATCACTCGAGAGCACGAACGGCCCTTAACCTCGGCTCCACGGCTCCGCCATGGTTAAGCTGCCATATTTGCACACACGACTTTTCTTGCCGCACGGCCGGTTCCTGCGCATCCTACGGCTCCTCGCACCAAGTCAAGCATGCCCATGCACTATGGTTAAGGCATTTTAACACCTTTGGCCTCTCCCCACGGCATTTATTGCCGCCCAGAACCCGAATGGCCCTTAACCATGGCTCCACCGCTCTAGAACTGCCATATTTGCACACACGACTATGCTACCGCACAGCCGGTTCCTGCATGTCCTATAGCTCTCGACACTAGGTCAAGCACGACCGTATGCCATGGTTAAGGCATTTTGACACCTCTGGCCCCACCACCACAATGTTTGTCATCACCCGAGAGCCGAATGGCCCTTAACTATAGCTCCACGACTCCAGAACATCCATAATTGCACACACGACGTCTTGCCGCACGGCCGGATCCTGTGCATCCTACGGCTCTCGGCACCGGTTCAAGCACACCCGTACGCCATGGTTAAGCCATTTTGATGCCTCTCACCTCTCCACCATAGAGTTTTCCATCACCCGAGAGCACGAAGGGCCCTTAACCATAGCTCCACGGCGGTAAAAGCTGCCATATTTGCACACACGACCATCTTTGCCGCATGGTCGGTTCCAACGCATCCTATGGCTCCGGCCGAGTCAAGCAAGCCCGTACGCCATGGTTAAGGCATTTTGACACCTCTGGCCTCTCTACCATAGCGTTTGTCATCGCTCGAGAGCACGAATAGCCCTTAACCTCGGCTCCACGGCTCCCGAGCGCCATATTTGCACACACGACTTTGCTGCCGCACGGCCGGTTCCTATCATCCTATGGCTCCTCGCACCAAGTCAAGCACGCCCATGCACCATGGTTAAGGCGTTTTAACACCTTTGGCCTCTCCACCACAGCGTTTATTGCCGCCTAAGAACCTGAATGGCCCTTAACCATGGCTCCACGGCTCTAGAACGCCATATTTGCACACACGAATATGCTACCGCACATTTTTGGTTCGTGCATGTCCTATAGCTCTCGACACTAGGTCAAGCATGACCGTATGCCATGGTTAAGGCATTTTGATGCCTTCCGGCCTCACCACCACAATGTTTGTCATCACCCGAGAGAGCCCGAACGGCCCTTAACTATAGCTCCACGACTCCGAACATCCATAATTGCACACACGACCTTTGCCGCACGGCCGGATCCTGTGCATCCTACGGCTCTCGGCACCGGGTCAAGCACGCCCGTACGCCATGGTTAAGCCATTTTGATGCCTCTCACCTCTCCACCATAGAGTTTTCCATCACCCGAGAGCACGAAGGGCCCTTAACCATGCCTCCACGGCTCCAAAAACTGCCATATTTGCACACTTGACCATCTTTGCCGCACGGTCGGTTCCAACGCATCCTATGGCTCTCGGCTCGAGTCAAGCATGCCCGTACACCATGGTTAAGGCATTTTGACACCTCGGCCTCTCTACCATAGCGTTTGCCATCGCTCGAGAGCACGAACGGCCCTTAACCTCGGCTCCACGGCTCCGGAAGCGCCATATTTGCACACACGACCATTTTGCTACCGCACGGTCGGTTCCGCGCATCCTATGGCTCCTCGCACCAAGTCAAGCATGCCCATGCACCATGGTTAAGGCATTTTGACACCTCTAGCCTCTCCACCACAGCGTTTGTTGCTGCCCAAGAACCCGAATGGCCCTTAACCATGGCTCCACCGCTCTAGAACTGCCATATTTGCACACACGACTATGCTACCGCACAGCCGGTTCCTGCATGTCCTACAGCTCTTGACACTAGGTCAAGCATGACCGTATGCCATGGTTAAGGCGTTTTTGATGCATCTGGCCTCACCACCACAATGTTTGTCATCACCCCGAGAGCCCGAACGGCCCTTAACTATAGCTCCACGACTCCGAACATCCATAATTGCACACACGGCAGTCTTGCCGCGCACGGTCGGATCCCCGTGCATCCTATGGCTCTTGGCACCGGGTCAAGCACACCCGTACGCCATGGTTAAGCCATTTTGATGCCTCTCACCTCTCCACCATAGAGTTTTCCATCACACGAGAGCACTAAGGGCCCTTAACCATGCCTCCACGGCTCCAAAAGCGCCATATTTGCACACTTTCGACCATCTTTGCCGCATGGTCGGTTCCAACGCATTTATGGCTCCGGCTACTCCTGAGTCAAGCATGCCCGTACGCCATGGTTAAGGCATTTTGACACCTCTGGCCTCTCTACCATAGCGTTTGCCATCGCTCGAGAGCACGAACGGCCCTTAACCTCGGCTCCACGGCTCCCGGAGCGCCATATTTGCACACACGACTTTCTTTGCCGCACGGCCGGTTCTGCGCATCCTACGGCTCCTCGCACCAAGTCAAGCATGCCCATGCACTATGGTTAAGGCATTTTGACACCTCCTAGCCTCTCCACCACGGCATTTGTTGCCGCCCAGAACCCGAATGGCCCTTAACCATGGCTCCACCGCTCTAGAGCGCCATATTTGCACACACGACTTTGCTGCCGCACAGCCGGTTCCTACGTGTCCTACAGCTCTTGACACTAGGTCAAGCATGACCGTATGCCATGGTTAAGGCATTTTGACACCTCTGGCCCCACCACCACAATGTTTGTCATCACCCGAGAGCCCGAACGGCCCTTAACTATAGCTCCACGACTCCAGAACATCCATAATTGCACACACGGCGTCTTGCGCACGGCGGATCCTGTGCATCCTATGGCTCTTGGCACCGGTTCAAGCACGCCGTACGCCATGGTTAAGCCATTTTGATGCCTCTCACCTCTCCACCATAGAGTTTTCCATCACCCAAGAGCATGAAGGGCCCTTAACCATGCTCCATGGCTCCAAAACTGCCATATTTGCACACTCGACCATGCTTTGCCCGCATGGTCGGTTCCAACGCATCCTATGGCTCCCGGCCTTTGAGTCAAGCATGCCCGTACGCCATGGTTAAGGCATTTTGACACCTCTGGCCTCTCTACCATAGCGTTTGCCATCGCTCGAGAGCCTGAACGGCCCTTAACCTCGGCTCACGGCTCCGAAGCGCCATATTTGCACACACGACTTTGCTTTTGCCGCACGGCGGTTCCTATCATCCTACGGCTCCTCGCACCAAGTCAAGCACGCCCATGCACCATGGTTAAGGCATTTTGACACCTTTGGCCTCTCCACCACGCGTTTATTGCCGCCCAAGAACCCGAATGGCCCTTAACCATGGCTCCACCGCTCTAGAAGCGCCATATTTGCACACACGACTATGCTACCGCACTGACCCGGTTCCTGCGTGTCCTATAGCTCTCGACACTAGGTCAAGCACGACCGTATGCCATGGTTAAGGCGTTTTGACACCTCACGGCCCACCACCACAATGTTTGTCATCACCCGAGAGCCCGAACGGCCCTTAACTATAGCTCCACGACTCAGAACATCCATAATTGCACACACGGCTTGTCTTTGCCGCACGGCGGATCCTGTGCATCCTACGGCTCTCGGCCGGTTCAAGCACACCCGTACGCCATGGTTAAGCCATTTTGATGCCTCTCACCTCTCCACCATAGAGTTTTCCATCACCCGAGATCCTGAAGGGCCCTTAACCATGGCTCCACGGCTCCAAAACTGCCATATTTGCACACACGACCATGCTGCCGCATGGTCGGTTCCAACGCATCCTATGGCTCCTGGCACCGAGTCAAGCATGCCCGTACGCCATGGTTAAGGCATTTTGACACCTCTGGCCTCTCTACCATAGTGTTTGCCATAGCTCGAGAGCCCGAATGGCCCTTAACCTCGGCTCCACGGCTCCCGGAAGCTGCCATATTTGCACACGCGACTTTGCTACCGCACGGTCGGTCCTATGCGTCCTACGGCTCCTCGCACCAAGTCAAGCACGCCCATGCACCATGGTTAAGGCATTTTAACACCTTTGGCCTCTCCACCACAGCGTTTGTTACCGCCCCGAGAGCCCGAATGGCCCTTAACTATAGCTCCACGGCTCCAGAACTGCCATATTTGCACACACGACTGTGCTACCGCACAGCCAGTTCCTGCATGTCCTATAGCTCTCGACACTAGGTCAAGCACGACCGTATGCCATGGTTAAGGCATTTTGACGCCTCTGGCCTCACCACCACAATATTTGTCATCACCCGAGAGCCCGAATGGCCCTTAACTATAGCTCCACGACTCCGAACATCCATAATTGCACACACGGCAGTCTTTGCCGCACGGCCGGATCACGTGCATCCTACGGCTCTCGGCACCGGGTCAAGCACGCCCGTACGCCATGGTTAAGCCATTTTGATGCCTCTCACCTCTCCACCATAGAGTTTTCCATCACCCAGAGCACGAAGGGCCCTTAACCATAGCTCCACGGCTCCAAAACTGCCATATTTGCACACACGACCATCTTTGCCGCACGGTCGGTTCCAACGCATCCTATGGCTCCTCGGCCGAGTCAAGCATGCCCGTACGCCATGGTTAAGGCATTTTGACACCTCGGCCTCTCTACCATAGTGTTTGCCATCGCTCGAGAGCACGAACGGCCCTTAACCTTGGCTCCACGGCTCCCGGAAGCGCCATATTTGCACACACGACCATGCTGCCGCCGCACGGTCGGTTCCTGCGCATCCTATGGCTCCTCGCACCAAGTCAAGCATGCCCATGCCATGGTTAAGGCATTTTGACACCTCTAGCCTCTCCACCACAGCGTTTGTTGCCGCCCAAGAACCCGAATGGCCCTTAACCATGGCTCCACCGCTCTAGAAGCGCCATATTTGCACACACGAATATGCTACCGCACGGCCCGGTTCGTGCGTGTCCTACGCTCTCGACACTAGGTCAAGCATGACCGTATGCCATGGTTAAGGCATTTTGATGCCTCTCGGCCTCACCACCACAATGTTTGTCATCACCCGAGAGCCCGAACGGCCCTTAACTATAGCTCCACGACTCGAACATCCATAATTGCACACACGGCCTTGCCGCACGGTCGGATCCTGCATCCTATGGCTCTCGGCACGGTCAAGCACGCCACCCGTACGCCATGGTTAAGCCATTTTGATGCCTCTCACCTCTCCACCATAGAGTTTTCCATCACTTGAGAGCACGAAGGGCCCTTAACCATGCCTCCACGGCTCCAAAACTGCCATATTTGCACACTGACCATGCTTTGCCGCATGGTCGGTTCCAACGCATTTTATGGCTCCCGGCTCGAGTCAAGCATGCCCGTACGCCATGGTTAAGGCATTTTGACACCTCTGGCCTCTCTACCATAGCGTTTGCCGTCACTCACTTGAGAGCCCGAACGGCACTTAACCTCGGCTCCACGGCTCCGTAACGCCATATTTGCACACACGACTTTGCTACCGCACGGCGGTTCCTGCGCATCCTACGGCTCCTCGCACCAAGTCAAGCACGCCCATGCACTATGGTTAAGGCGTTTTGACACCGCTAGGCCTCTCGACCACGGCATTTGTTGCCGCCCAAGAACCCGAATGGCCCTTAACCATGGCTCCACGGCTCCAGAACTGCCATATTTGCACACACGACTATGCTGCCGCACGGCCGGTTCCTACATGTCCTACGGCTCTCGACACTAGGTCAAGCACGACCGTATGCCATGGTTAAGGCGTTTTGACACCTCTGGCCTCACCACCACAATATTTGTCATCACCCGAGAGCCCGAACGGCCCTTAACTATAGCTCCACGACTCGGAGAACATCCATAATTGCACACACGACGTTGTCTTTGCGCACGGCGGATCCTGTGAATCCTACGGCTCTCGGCACCGGTTCAAGCACGCCCGTACGCCATGGTTAAGCCATTTTGATGCCTCTCACCTCTCCACCATAGAGTTTTCCATCACCCGAGAGCCCGAAGGGCCCTTAACCATGGCTCCACGGCTCCAAAACTGCCACATTTGCACACACAACCATGCTGCCGCATGGTCGGTTCCAACGCGTCCTATGGCTCCCGGCACTAAGTCAAGCAAGCCCGTACGCCATGGTTAAGGCATTTTGACACCTCTGGCCTCTCTACCATAGCGTTTGTCGTCGCTCGAGAGCCTGAACGGCCCTTAACCTCGGCTCCACGGCTCCAGAACTGCCATATTTGCACACACGACTTTGCTGCCGCACGGTCGGTTCCTATGCGTCCTACGGCTCCTCGCACCAAGTCAAGCATGCCCATGCACCATGGTTAAGGCGTTTTAACACCTTTGGCCTCTCCACCACAGCGTTTATTACCACCCGAGAACCCGAATGGCCCTTAACCATGGCTCCACGGCTCTAGAACTGCCATATTTGCACACACGACTATGCTACCGCATAGCCGGTTCCTGCATGTCCTATAGCTCTCGACACTAGGTCAAGCACGACCGTATGCCATGGTTAAGGCATTTTGACGCCTCTGGCCTCACCACCACAATATTTGTCATCACCCGAGAGCCCGAACGGCCCTTAACTATAGCTCCACGACTCCAGAACATCCATAATTGCACACACGACTTTGCCCCGCACAGCCGGATCCCGTGCATCCTACGGCTCTCGGCACCGGGTCAAGCACACCCGTACGCCATGGTTAAGCCATTTTGATGCCTCTCACCTCTCCACCATAGAGTTTTCATCACCCGAGAGCCCAAGGGCCCTTAACCACGGCTCCACGGCCGCAAAACTGCCATATTTGCACACACGACCATGCCGCCGCACGGTCGGTTCCAACGCATCCTATGGCTCTCGGCTCGAGTCAAGCATGCCCGTACACCATGGTTAAGGCATTTTGACACCTCTGGCCTCTCTACCATAGCGTTTGCCATCGCTCGAGAGCACGAACGGCCCTTAACCTTGGCTCCACGGCTCCCGGAACGCCATATTTGCACACACGACCATGCTACCGCACGGTCGGTTCCAACGCATCCTATGGCTCCTCGGCACCAAGTCAAGCATGCCCATACGCCATGGTTAAGGCATTTTGACACCCCTAGCCTCTCCACCACGTGTTTGTTGCCGCCGAGAACCCGAATGGCCCTTAACCATGGCTCCACCTCTAGAACTCGCCATATTTGCACACACGAATATGCTACCGCACGGCCCGGTTCGTGCGTGTCCTACGGCTCTCTGACACTAGGTCAAGCATGACCGTATGCCATAGTTAAGGCGTTTTGATGCCTCTGCCTCACCACCACAATGTTTGTCATCACCGAGAGCCGAACGGCCCTTAACTATAGCTCCACGACTCCAGAACATCCATAATTGCACACACGACTGTGCTGCCGCACGGCCGGATCCTGTGCATCCTATGGCTCTCGGCACCGGGTCAAGCACGCCCATACGCCATGGTTAAGCCATTTTGATGCCTCTCACCTCTCCACCATAGAGTTTTCCATCACCCGAGAGCACGAAGGGCCCTTAACCATGCCTCCACGGCTCCAAAACTGCCATATTTGCACACTCGACCATGCTTTGCCGCACGGTCGGTTCAACGCATTTTATGGCTCCCGGCTCCAGAGTCAAGCATGCACACGCCATGGTTAAGGCATTTTGACACCTCTGGCCTCTCTACCATAGCGTTTGCCATCACTCGAGAGCACGAATGGCACTTAACCTCGGCTCCACGGCTCCCGAGCGCCATATTTGCACACACAACTTTCTTTGCCGCACGGCGGTTCCTATGCATCCTACGGCTCCTCGCACCAAGTCAAGCACGCCCATGCACTATGGTTAAGGCATTTTGACACCGGCCCTCTCGACCACAGCATTTGTTGCCGCCCAAGAACCCGAATGGCCCTTAACCATGGCTCCACCACTCTAGAAGCGCCATATTTGCACACACGACTATGCTACCGCACGGCCCGGTTCCTACGTGTCCTACAGCTCTCGACACTAGGTCAAGCACGACCGTATGCCATGGTTAAGGCGTTTTGACACCTCGGCCCCACCACCACAATGTTTGTCATCACCCGAGAGCGCGAATGGCCCTTAACTATAGCTCC
The DNA here is from genome assembly GCA_018135685.1 of Themeda triandra. Classification (NCBI taxonomy): domain Eukaryota; kingdom Viridiplantae; phylum Streptophyta; class Magnoliopsida; order Poales; family Poaceae; genus Themeda; species Themeda triandra. The sequence goes on along the minus strand of JAENPR010001706.1, from coordinate 6,590 downwards.
ACGACTCAAGAACATCCATAATTGCACACACGGCTGTGTCTTTGGCGCACGGCCGGATCCTGTGCATCCTACGGCTCTCGGCACCGTTCAAGCACACCCGTACGCCATGGTTAAGCCATTTTGATGCCTCTCACCTCTCCACCATAGAGTTTTCCATCACTCGAGAGCACCCGAAGGGCCCTTAACCATGGCTCCACGGCAAAGTAAACCGCCACATTTGCACACATGACCATGCTGCCGCATGGTCGGTTCCAACGCGTCCTATGGCTCCCGCACTAGTCAAGCAAGCCCGTACGCCATGGTTAAGGCATTTTGACACCTCCGGCCTCTCTACCATAGCGTTTGTCGTCGCTCGAGAGCACGAATGGCCCTTAACCTCGGCTCCACGGCTCCCGGAACGCCATATTTGCACACACGACTTCTTGCGCACGGCGGTTCCTATGCGTCCTACGGCTCCTCGCACCAAGTCAAGCACGCCCATGCACCATGGTTAAGGCATTTTAACACCTTTGGCCTCTCCACCACGGCGTTTATTACCGCGAGAACCCGAATGGCCCTTAACCATGGCTCCACGGCTCTAGAAGCGCCATATTTGCACACACGACTATGCTACCGCACGGCCCGTTCCTGCATGTCCTATAGCTCTCGCCACTAGGTCAAGCACGACCGTATGCCATGGTTAAGGCGTTTTGACGCCTCGGCCTCACCACCACAATATTTGTCATCACCCGAGAGCCCGAATGGCCCTTAACTATAGCTCCACGACTCGAACATCCATAATTGCACACACGGCGTCTTTGCCGCCGCATGCCCGGATCTGTGCATCCTACGGCTCTTGGCACCGGGTCAAGCACGCCGTACGCCATGGTTAAGCCATTTTGATGCCTCTCACCTCTCCACCATAGAGTTTTTCATCACCCGAGAGCCTTGAAGGGCCCTTAACCACACCGGCTCCACGGCCGCAAAACTGCCATATTTGCACACACGACCATGCTTTGCCCGCACGGTCGGTTCCAACGCATCCTATGGCTCTCGGCCTTTGAGTCAAGCATGCCCGTACGCCATGGTTAAGGCATTTTGACACCTCGGCCTCTCTACCATAGTGTTTGCCATCGCTCGAGAGCACGAACGGCCCTTAACCTTGGCTCCACGGCTCCGAGCGCCATATTTGCACACACGACCATGCTTTGCCGCACGGTCGGTTCCAACGCATCCTATGGCTCCTCGGCACCAAGTCAAGCATGCCCGTACGCCATGGTTAAGGCATTTTGACACCCCTAGCCTCTCCACCACGGTTTTGTTGCCACCGAGAACCCGAATGGCCCTTAACCATGGCTCCACCACTCTAGAACCGCCATATTTGCACACACGAATATGCTACCGCACGGCCGGTTCGTGCGTGTCCTACGCTCTCTTGACACTAGGTCAAGCATGACCGTATGCCATGGTTAAGGCATTTTGATGCCTCTGGCCTCACCACCACAATGTTTGTCATCACCCGAGAGCCTGAACGGCCCTTAACTACAGCTCCACGACTCCAGAACATCCATAATTGCACACACGACGTGTCTTGCCCGCACGGCCGGATCCTATGCATCCTATGGCTCTCGGCACCGGGTCAAGCACGCCCGCACGCCATGGTTAAGCCATTTTGACGCCTCTCACCTCTCCACCATAGAGTTTTCCATCACCCGAGAGCCCGAAGGGCCCTTAACCATGCCTCCACGGCTCCAAAGCGCCATATTTGCACACTCGACCATGCTTTGCCGCACGGTCGGTTCCAACGCATTTTATGGCTCCGGCTCTGAGTCAAGCATGCCCATACGCCATGGTTAAGGCATTTTGACACCTCCCGGCCTCTCTACCATAGCGTTTGCCATCACTCGAGAGCACGAATGGCACTTAACCTCGGCTCCACGGCTCCGAACCGCCATATTTGCACACACAACTTTGCTACCGCACGGCCGGTTCCTGCGCATCCTACGGCTCCTCGCACCAAGTCAAGCACGCCCATGCACTATGGTTAAGCCGTTTTGACACCGTCCCCAGCCTCTCGACCACGCATTTGTTGCCGCCCAGAACCCGAATGGCCCTTAACCATGGCTCCACCACTCTAGAAGCGCCCATATTTGCACACACGACTATGCTACCGCACGACGGTTCCTCGTGTCCTACGGCTCTCGACACTAGGTCAAGCACGACCGTATGCCATGGTTAAGGCGTTTTGACACCTCCGGCCCCACCACCACAATGTTTGTCATCACCCGAGAGCCGAATGGCCCTTAACTATAGCTCCACGACTCCGAACATCCATAATTGCACACACGACCGTGCTTTGCGCACGGCGGATCCCCGTGCATCCTACGGCTCTCGGCACGGTTCAAGCACACCCGTACGCCATGGTTAAGCCATTTTGATGCCTCTCACCTCTCCACCATAGAGTTTTCCATCACTCGAGAGCCTAAGGGCCCTTAACCATGGCTCCACGGCGGTAAACCGCCACATTTGCACACACGACCATCTTTGCCGCATGGTCGGTTCCAACGCGTCCTATGGCTCCGGCGAGAGTCAAGCAAGCCCGTACGCCATGGTTAAGGCATTTTGACACCTCGGCCTCTCTACCATAGCGTTTGTCGTCGCTCGAGAGCCGAATGGCCCTTAACCTCGGCTCCACGGCTCCGGAACTACCATATTTGCACACACGACTTTGCTTTGCCGCACGGCGGTTCCTATGCGTCCTACGGCTCCTCGCACCAAGTCAAGCACGCCCATGCACCATGGTTAAGGCATTTTAACACCTTTGGCCTCTCCACCACAGCGTTTATTACCGCCCGAGAACCGAATGGCCCTTAACCATGGCTCCACGGCTCTAGAACCGCCATATTTGCACACACGACTATGCTACGCACGGCCCGGTTCTGCATGTCCTATAGCTCTCGACACTAGGTCAAGCACGACCGTATGCCATGGTTAAGGCATTTTGACGCCTCTGGCCTCACCACCACAATATTTGTCATCACCCGAGAGCCCGAATGGCCCTTAACTATAGCTCCACGACTCCAGAACATCCATAATTGCACACACGATCCGTGCGCCGCACGCCCGGATCCCGTGCATCCTACGGCTCTCGGCACCGGGTCAAGCACGCCGTACGCCATGGTTAAGCCATTTTGATGCCTCTCACCTCTCCACCATAGAGTTTTCATCACCCGAGAGCCCGAAGGGCCCTTAACCATGGCCCCACGGCTGCAAAACTGCCATATTTGCACACACGACCATCTTTGCGCACGGTCGGTTCCAACGCATCCTATGGCTCTCGGACCGAGTCAAGCATGCCCGTACGCCATGGTTAAGGCATTTTGACACCTCTGGCCTCTCTACCATAGTGTTTGCCATCGCTCGAGAGCCGAACGGCCCTTAACCTTGGCTCCACGGCTCCGTAACGCCATATTTGCACACACGACCATGCTACGCACGGTCGGTTCCTAACGCATCCTATGGCTCCTCGCACCAAGTCAAGCATGCCCATGCACGCATGGTTAAGGCATTTTGACACCCCTAGCCTCTCCACCACAGTGTTTGTTGCCACCGCGAGAACCGAATGGCCCTTAACCATGGCTCCACGGCTCTAGAACCGCCATATTTGCACACACGAATATGCTACCGCCGGCCCGGTTCCTGCGTGTCCTATAGCTCTTGACACTAGGTCAAGCATGACCGTATGCCATGGTTAAGGCGTTTTGATGCCTCTGGCCTCACCACCACAATGTTTGTCATCACCCGAGAGCCCGAACGGCCCTTAACTACAGCTCCACGACTCCGGAAACATCCATAATTGCACACACGGCGTGCTTTGCCGCACGGCCGGATCTGTGCATCCTATGGCTCTCGGCACCGGGTCAAGCACGCCCGTACGCCATGGTTAAGCCATTTTGATGCCTCTCACCTCTCCACCATAGAGTTTTCCATCACCCGAGAGCCCGAAGGGCCCTTAACCATGCCTCCACGGCTCCAAAACGCCATATTTGCACACTCGACCATGCTGCCGCACGGTCGGTTCCAACGCATTTTATGGCTCTTGGCTCGAGTCAAGCATGCCCGTACGCCATGGTTAAGGCATTTTGACACCTCGGCCTCTCTACCATAGCGTTTGCCATCGCTCGAGAGCCCGAACCAAGACTTAACCTTGGCTCCACGGCTCCAGAACGCCATATTTGCACACACGACCATGCTGCGCACGGCCGGTTCCCCGCATCCTACGGCTCCTCGCACCAAGTCAAGCATGCCCATGCACTATGGTTAAGCCGTTTTGACACCGCCGCCTCTCCCACCACGCGTTTGTTGCCGCCCAAGAACCCGAATGGCCCTTAACCATGGCTCCACCACTCTAGAACTTCGCATATTTGCACACACGAATATGCTACCGCACGGCCCGGTTCCTGCGTGTCCTACAGCTCTTGACACTAGGTCAAGCATGACCGTATGCCATGGTTAAGGCATTTTGACACCTCGGCCCCACCACCACAATGTTTGTCATCACCCGAGAGCGCGAATGGCCCTTAACTATAGCTCCACGACTCGAGAACATCCATAATTGCACACACGACTTGTCTTGCGCACGGTCCGGATCTGTGCATCCTACGGCTCTTGGCACTGGTCAAGCACACCCGTACGCCATGGTTAAGCCATTTTGATGCCTCTCACCTTCCACCATAGAGTTTTCCATCACTCGAGAGCACGAAGGGCCCTTAACCATGGCTCCACGGCTCCAAAACCGCCACATTTGCACACTCGACCATGCCGCCGCATGGTCGGTTCCAACGCGTCCTATGGCTCCCGCCAGACCGAGTCAAGCAAGCCCGTATGCCATGGTTAAGGCATTTTGACACCTCCGGCCTCTCTACCATAGCGTTTGTCGTCGCTCGAGAGCCCGAATGGCCCTTAACCTCGGCTCCACGGCTCCCGAACTACCATATTTGCACACACGACTTTCTTTGCCGCGCACGGCCGGTTCCTATGCGTCCTACGGCTCCTCGCACCAAGTCAAGCACACCCATGCACCATGGTTAAGGCATTTTAACACCTTTGGCCTCTCCACCACAGCGTTTGTTGTCGCCGAGAACCCGAATCGCCCTTAACCATGGCTCCACCGCTCTAGAACCGCCATATTTGCACACACGACTATGCTACCGCACGGCCGGTTCCTGCATGTTCTATAGCTCTCGCCACTAGGTCAAGCACGACCGTATGCCATGGTTAAGGCGTTTTGACACCTATGGCCTCACCACCACAATATTTGTCATCACCCGAGAGCCCGAACGGCCCTTAACTATAGCTCCACGACTCTGAACATCCATAATTGCACACACGGCCGTCGGCCGCGCACGGCCGGATCTGTGCATCCTACGGCTCTCGGCACCGGGTCAAGCACGCCCGTACGCCATGGTTAAGCCATTTTGATGCCTCTCACCTCTCCACCATAGAGTTTTTCATCACCCGAGAGCCTGAAGGGCCCTTAACCATGGCTCCACGGCTGCAAAATTGCCATATTTGCACACACGACCATGCTGCCGCACGGTCGGTTCCAACGCATCCTATGGCTCTCGGCACTGAGTCAAACATGCCCGTACGCCATGGTTAAGGCATTTTGACACCTCTGGCCTCTCTACCATAGTGTTTGCCATCGCTCGAGAGCCTGAATGGCCCTTAACCTTGGCTCCACGGCTCCAGAACTGCCATATTTGCACACACGACTTTGTTGCCGCACGGCCGGTTCCTGTGCATCCTACGGCTCGCACCAAGTCAAGCACGCCCATGCACTATGGTTAAGCCGTTTTGACACCGCTGGCCTCTCGACCACAGCATTTGTTGCCGCCCAAGAACCCGAATGGCCCTTAACCATGGCTCCACCACTCTAGAACTGCCATATTTGCACACACGACTATGCTACCGCACAGCCAGTTCCTACGTGTCCTACAGCTCTCGACACTAGGTCAAGCACGACCGTATGCCATGGTTAAGGCATTTTGACACCTCTGGCCCCACCACCACAATGTTTGTCATCACCCAAGAGCGCGAACGGCCCTTAACTATAGCTCCACAACTCCAGAACATCCATAATTGCACACACGACTGTGCTGGCGCACGGCCGGATCCTGTGCATCCTACGGCTCTCGGCACCAGTTCAAGCACACCCGTATGCCATGGTTAAGCCATTTTGATGCCTCTCACCTCTCCACCATAGAGTTTTCCATCACTCGAGAGCCTGAAGGGCCCTTAACCATGGCTCCACGGCAGTAAAACTGCCACATTTGCACACACGACCATGCTGCCGCATGGTCGGTTCCAACTCGTCCTATGGCTCCCGGCACTGAGTCAAGCAAGCCCGTACGCCATGGTTAAGGCATTTTGACACCTCTGGCCTCTCTACCATGGCGTTTGTCATCACTCGAGAGCCTGAATGGCCCTTAACCTCGGCTCCACGGCTCCAGAACTACCATATTTGCACACACGACTTTGCTGCCGCAAGGCCGGTTCCTATGCGTCCTACGGCTCCTCGCACCAAGTCAAGCACGCCCATGCACCATGGT